>RDPX01000263.1:970566-1012252 GCA_003991215.1 Morbakka virulenta
ATCTAACTATCTTAACTATCTAACTATCTAACTATCTAACTATCTAACTATCTAACTATCTAACTATCTAACTATCTAACTATCTAACTATCTAACTATCTAACTATCTAACTATCTAACTATCTAACTATCTAACTATCTAACTATCTAACTATCTAACTATCTAACTATCTAACTATCTAACTATCTAACTATCTAACTATCTAACTATCTAACTATCTAACTATCTAACTATCTAACTATCTAACCATCTAACTATCTAATTTTCTTTCTAACTGTTTATCTAATTATTTACCTAGCCAATTGCCAAGCAATCTGTACCTTTTTTTATTGTTAAATCAGTGCCATATATCAGTCGATATCTGAAAATGAATGGTGCCTTAGTAATAACCTCTTGTTCATCGTTGTCTTATTCTTCCTATTGAATACATTGTGTCAATGCATTTGTTGGTGTATTACATTTTTTTAAAGAAAAGAGTATTATTCTCAACTTCTTCGTGATCCAAAATAATACTTAACGCATCAGGCGAGCATGAAGTTTTACAAATGCACATGCTATCGTATTCTTCATTAAATACTGTCTCTTTGGGAAAACCAAATCTCGATAACTATGAAAAACTTTTTATGGGATTTCGGAAGGTTGGATTTTGTATCTCTTTTTAAAACAATCTCCACTTGTATGAAATTCATGTTTGTTTTTTTAGGATTTTACTTGTAAATGAATTGCATTGTAAAAAACACAGGACTTTTTCTAATTTATATGCAGGATCCAATAAAAAAACCCAACAGTTTCCCCATATATATGTCTCTATATGTAAATTAAGGGTGTAAGCAAGCTTTAGAATAATGTCCGAAAATTAGTCTGGATGAATTAATACTATACCTACTATATCAATGTCCCTGTGGTAGATAAGGGTGTACAATATGCCTGCACACTGTATAGTGACTAGTACTTATACATATCTGTCTATGAATACTTGTTTCATATTTATAATGTTACATGAGTAGCTCCTACTGTTATCACACTACAAAAATGCTGTATCCTGAGTAATAATGATACTATATCATGAACAATATGATACCAGCTGCTTAGATGTATGAGGGGTAATCTTCTCCAGATACTATATCTATCTTTAGAGTGAATCACAGTTATGTCAGTAATACATGAGGAAGCTTGAGCAATTATGCAAACAGCATATTCAAACTTATGCAATGCCTGCTACAGCACCCCTGGCACCTTACTGAGATTTTAAACACAAGTATTTGGTGTCGTTACTGTGCCGACGAGGCAAAGAATGGAGGACCTTTGCAAGGTGTAAAGATTGTGGCGTCGAGCTTTGTATGACAAAAAAACGAAACTATTTTTGTAAGTTTCATATCGCATGACAGTTTTCAAATGCTACTTATAATATTAGTAATGTCATTAATTGTACCTCACTGATTATATTGGTTATGTTGTAATACTTTAAGAAAACATTGATGCAAAATGATGGTAGTTGATTCATATCCGTCATTTCCTGAACCTTCACTGAATTTGCCAAAGAAAATCCAGTTAGGATGAATGACAATAGAACTTATGAAAGCATGTAGGTAGGATATAAAGATTGAGAGAACAGTCAGAAAATGCAAACATTGCATGAAGAAATAGAGTAGGAAAATATCTGCAGGTGATTGGAAAATCAACATTTTTTCTGTTAGCTTCCACGTAATTTCAATTATTGCACATTTATGAATGTCATAATATTGGGAACAATTAGCAACAGTATCCTCTCTTTACCACAGGAACACCATTGTCACTTGTCATAAGTGTGAAGGGTGTAAAGCAATATTTAAATGCCTTACGAGGAATTTTTGAGGAATCATTTATATGCCTTACGTTTTGTATTATTTATTCCTTACAGTCTATCAATCTTTGCTCGTCGGTAGGGTGTTTACCACAGGGACACTGGTGTCCCGCTCTATGTCTCGGTAACTATGCATGCACAGTAAAAGGATCCAAGTTATTTTAATTAAGCATTAGAAATTGCTCAGAAAAGCTGACAATAGTCCATTTTGCATTGCCCAATTTCTTATGGTAGTCAAAGGGTTAAACAACCAATGGAAGCAGGTTATTGTGTCCAGTAGAAAGAGAATTCAGTTCATCGAACAAATTTCGAATATGAAAAGCCGAATTTTTCTGTAAATTTGAGATATGGAGATATTTAATAAGGGTTAAATATCAAGATAAAATTTTCTTTTAAGAGTTTTATACAAAAAAATCAGGAAACGAAAAATTGGAAGAAAAGCAAATTATTAAACTAATGTCACTAAAACTTCCAATACAGTTACATTACAAATAACTTTTTCTGTATGTATTAAACATTGCTTTGAGTAAAAAGTAGAAAAAAAAACAACACATGAGATTATTTACAATTGTTCTAATGTAGAGTCTAGTGGAGGTAAAGTAGAATATAGAAACTAGTCAAGAAAACAAAACAAAGATTAAAAATATGTTCAAGAATATCAAAAACCGTTAAAATAGACATACCCAGGTCTTTAGTTGTTGAAGTTTTAAAAATGACAATTATTGGAAAGGGGCGTGAATTACAAAATGAAATATTTTTGTATGCTAAGAATTTTTCTTGCAGCTTGTTACAACGAAAATAAAGATTTTTCTGTACCAATTCTCTAATCATCAGAAGTCAACTCGTTTTCTCTATTATCTCCATTTGTCAAATATACAGAAAATTTCGGCTTTTCAACGTCGAAATCTGTTAGATGGACTGAATTCTCTTCCTACTGGACATAATGACCTGCTTCCATTGGTTGTTTAACCGTTTTTAAGCTCTTAATAAAATATATATCTATGTTAATGCAATTTGACAATTTTCATGCATTTCTCAGCATCATGCCTATTGCAGATAATGATTCCATTATCAATATGGAAAATAAGTCATAAAGCATTGGTTTATACATGAGAAACAAACATATGTTGCACTGATTTTATCTTTTCCAATTGGCATTACATTTTGGATGAAAATATGGAAATATCAATTTGGTTAAATTAATAAGTACAGCGATGTATAGAAGGTGTCAATACAAACTATTATGACTAAAAATACAGGCAGAATGAAAAGATTACATCAAGACTCTACGTCTTCAATTTAATTGCTAAGTGAAAACTAAAATGCTTCCTCAGTTATTCAGTGAGAAGAAACATTGTACTGTTTTCAGCAAAAGGTAGAATTTTACCAAAATCATTACCACTAACAAATACTGCAATATAAATAAAAAACCCAACAAATAATCATACAAAGTTTGCAAATATACCATTGGATGTTTAAATTATATATATATATATAATATATAAATAATATATAAATAAAATTTTAGGAAGACGTGGAATGCAAAGTCAAGGTTGTACTCACTGGTTTCGTTTGTATTGACGGTAGGCATTCAGTGTTCCCAGAAATGGTGGAGGAATCCTAGGGTGGTCTTATAATGAACTTAAAAACATTGATGTTTGAAGACGAAACTCTTTGCCGAGAATTGGATATCGGAGAATTGTATATAAAAATTGAAGGAACCTGACTTAAGGGAACGTATGGGTGTGATGGATTGTATCAGAGAAGAGAAATTGAGTTTGAAAGAAAATGTTTGTAGCAATAAGGACTGGATTCTGAAAGAAAATGGAAAGGAATGGGAAAGCATTTCATGAAAACTTTTTTGTATTATTGAAGGCATGGTAAAGGTCAGATATTTTCAGCAAGTCAACACTGATTATTTGGCCAAAATGACGGCAACTGACTTTTTATGGGAAGGAACAAAGACTGATTGAATCACAGCATAGTGATGAAGTGTCATTGATGTTTAGGATCAGTAGTAATATTAATAGTAGTAGTAGACACTTAAGGATTACTTCTTTCCTCTCTAATCTAATATCATATTTTTCTTAGTAATAAATCTGCTTCCAAATATTTCTTTTACTGAAATATATCCAAATGGTTCGTTTCTGTAGCCTACTTTGTGACAAAGATGGTAAATAATTTTATCATTAATTAGAAATGAAATACTAATTTACTTTTTAACTTCATTTGTGACAAAAACTATCATCACTGTTGATAATCATCCAAAAAACAGCAAAAGAAGCTTTACTTATCTAAAGATTAGAAAGAATGAGAAGAATCTCATTTAAATGCCTACATTTCATATTACACTCTGCAAATCTGTAGAGAAAGAGGGGTAGGAACATCTGTCTGTATTAACGCACCTCAGACAATATAATACACATTACAAAGGTTTTTAGTAAAAATAGGGGCCTTCACTGCTTAGATCCTACAGAAACTGGTAAGACAGAGCTCCAATATACAGTTTTGCCTATGACAGAGGCCTTTTGTTCTATAGAGTGATTGCTATAGTTCTGAAAATAAACTGGAATAAAGTGTGGCACATATATTAAGACAACGGACAAAATTATTAAAGGTAGCAATATCAATTGCTAAAAAATCAAGTTCATCAAATTATATCTCCAAAATTTTCTGTTTTGGAATCCGTGTTAATTTGGGTGAAAACAGAATACAATTCGTTTTAGCAAGATGTTTGATAAAATCACTGCATACCTCTGTAATATGTTAACGTGCAGTACTGAGCCCTTTGCAAAGGTATTACATAACAACGTTCTACAAATATTATTTGTGACTTCACAAAACAAGACGAAGGAGAAAGAAGTAAAATGGAAAATATTGTAGCCAGGTATTGTTAGTTCCTTTGATCAAGTCTAAAGAGATTGCACCATACAATAGTTAATTTGAAAAATGGATCCGTAGCAGTGTCATGTTGGACAATGTATCTAGCTACGAGTACAAGTTCTAGTTTACCTCTAATAGAAAAATTTTTCTCTAGGTTACAAATAATGTAATTAGGTATCAAAGCATATTCAGCCCAAGTGTGAAAACCTGATTAAAAATCCAAATCTTTCATACTGACACCAAATTAAAGAAAGTTAAGTTCTTGCCGTACACTAATGAAATATTTGTATCTAATAACTGTCTTGATTTTCCAAGCATTCGCTCCAATGAATGTGTGGTGAATTGTACCAAAATAAAGAACTGGTGAGTTTACTAAGCAGAAATTTACTTAGGTCAACAATTCCATTGCAAGCATGGCACAAAGCAGAGACATTGTCTTTGGTAAGCTATTGGTTCCTTTAAATTGGATGACTTGGCATTTCCCTTTGTAGCCAGAGATCCCCTTTTCAGTCGAACCGTCCATTGAAGATATGACAGCTCTTCTTGCTTCAAAAACACGGCTATCTGCATTTAGGCATTTGACACTAACCATTTTCTAAAGGTCAATAATTTTTATACGAAATCAATTGTGCGACTGCCACGTGCTATGCCAGGATGTGTTTTTAACACTGTGACTGTTTAATCGCAAAAAACGTTTAAGCATGTCCTTTTATTTCGTTTTTCTTTTGGCTTTAATCTCACAGTTAGAATACAATGTTTTAAAATTCTCACTGTGTTCTAAGCGAGTTTCAAATATATAGAACTTGATAAAATCAGACTATTTGGCAAATTTGTTTTCTTGTCATCTTTGCATAGTAATTGCTGTGTTTTATCAGTTTTTCAAATATTTTGGATTGATTTAGCAACTGTAAGTCAAGGCCTGACTAAAGTAAATCTCTTAAAATAATGCTTTATTCACATGACATTACTAAGAGAGGATTATCCCAAGAGCTTTTACGATAGCCTACAATTGCCAGTGTTCCTTCAAATAAAAAATTCACTACAAGCTTGCATACTGCTAATATTTTTCAGAGAAATTTGGTATCTCTAAACAAAGATACAATCATGAAGGTTAAAATTGCGTTGTTGAGGCTGTCTGTTTTGAAAAAAGCTTTTCCAAACAATGACTCACCTAGGCAGAGAAGAAATGATTTCACAACTAACAACTATATTAAATCAACGAGAAAAATTATTGATCTTTGTCTTTTATGCGTTAAATTACTAAAGACAGGGTTATACATTGTTCATCATCTAGTCTACCATGGCAAATTGAAGTAAGGTGTGTGAGAGTTTTCACCCTGTGGAGTTGCCACTCTTCTCCTAAATAACAATATCATGAACGAGGTGCTGCAAAGTATTTGAAAAATCTAACTATGACGTCTGCAATGTATGTTTTATTCCGAATATGTGCAAGTAAATCAACATTAACTATTTTCGTAATCAATCCTAATCTTTGGGTAATAAATTAAAAAAGCATAGAGTCTTTTTGCAACTGTGAGTTCCTATTGATGGAACAAGCTTGATATTTTGAAACAGTGGTAAAGGAAACTGTGTTCAATAATGGAAACTTTCAAATAATAATTTTATAAATTCTATTTAAAAGTTAGAAACTGTTGTTTAATCTTCAAAATCAGCTGACTGTATTACTACAAAACAAGTGTTTAAGAAAAAATTGCAATCTCACAGAGACCAATTTTCTTGCTGTCTAGTTTTTTATCATCATCTTGCGGCCTCAGCCGAGATAGGATTCACTGCAGCTTTCCTGTATACCCTATCGGTCATAGCTATTACAAGGTCTTCCTTCACGATGGCACTGTCCCTACATATGATGTCTGGAAAGGTGAGCTTCCGAGACCACTTGAGTGATGATGGGTGCCTCCATAAGAGAAATGACGACACCATTTCATCTGAGGCACGTCCAGAGTGTCAAACAAACTGAACGCGTCTTCTTTGGACTAAGGTTGAAATTCCAGTTAGGTCACCGTATATCATTTCAAGAGTTGGGCGTTTTTTCCATTAAAGATTTAATACTCTTCTAAGGAGACGGGTATAGCATCCATCTAGGCGGCGGTGTTGTTTAGTGGAAAGAGTCCATGTTTCAGATCCGAAGAGTAAAATGGGTTCGATTATTACCCGAAAAATTCTGGTTTTAATCTTACGGTTGAGCTGGGATTTCTAGATCTTATCCATTTTGTTACATGCAGTCCATGTCATGCTCTTCCTGGTATTAAAATCTATTTCAGAGTTTATTATGTGTGATTCTAGATACTTGTAGCCTTCAACACATTTGAGAATGTTATTTGAAAGAGTTTTAATTTTGATCTTATTGTGAATGTTAATTGGCATACACTCTGTTTTGGTTTCATTCAGATAGAGGCCTGTACAGTTTGCTGCTGATTCAAGGGGCACATAGCAGTGTCTGAGTATTAATAAGGTTGTCAGACAAAAGTGAAATGTCGTCAGCAAAATCAGCATCAGTGATATGAAGAGCAACTTGAGCTTCTTCTGGGCTGGTACTTGAGTCCATTTTCTTTCATTGTATCCACGGAAATCCGTATGATGTAGTCGATTACAATGATGAAGAGGAATGGTGCAAGTGTGTCGCCTTGGAGAATTCCAGCGAAAATGTAAAAAGGCTCTGTTTCGCTATCCGGTATCAGGACAGTAGAGCATGTATTTCTATTCAGGACTTTAATAGCTTCAATGATTTCTGTTGGAATGTTACAAAGTCCTAAAATTTCGAACATTGTCTCGCGGTTAACAGAGTCAAAAGCCTTGCAGAAGTCAACAAAAATTAGAGCTCCAGTTTTATCGCAAAAGAAATTTCTTCAATTATTTTACGTAGTATGAGAATTTGTCGAAGAGAAGAACGACTTGAGCGGAAACCATTTTGGTTTTTGGTTTGAAAAGGTTCTATTTTTGGACGAAGACGATTCTGGAGTAATTTGTTATGTATATTTGCAGCTGTAGGAAGTAATGAAATACCACGATAATTGGTCAGTAATGTCAAATCACCCTTTTGGGGAATAGGCATGATTTGTGAACGAAACCAGATGCTTGGGGAAACACGATTGAGGAATGCAAAATTACAAAAATTGAGAAGCAAGTGATGAAAAATAGGGTCTTTCCACAAGATGGCTGGGATCTTGTCCGGAGCAAGACTTTTGTTCTTTGTAAACTTCAGAACAAAAATTAGTTCTGCAATAGTATACTCGCCTGTTGGAATGTTCAAAGAACTACAAATTTGAACTTTTGGGAGGGATTTATATTCAGGTAGAGTTGCGGGATGTTCAAGAAGATTTTTGAAACAAGAAAGCCAGTTTTCCAGCCTCTTTTCCTGGTTTTTGGTCATTGTTGGTGGTTTTAATCCTTTTTCAGAAAGTTGGTTTATAGTTTTTCAGGCTGCAGAGTGTTGTTGATTGATATGAAGATTGTAGATATCATCTATTTTTCTAGTTTTTAATGGTACTTCCGCCTCTAGATTTGCATTATTCAGGAATTTTTTTGGCAGCTCTGAACTTGTCTTTATTTGTTCGAGATGGATGAGAATGGTAAATAGATGAGATTTTCTTGAAATTTTCTCTAGCTTCTGTTTCATCAGTATCTACACAGCGTATTTTTACGTAATTTTGGGTTTTGGGTGAGTGTGGATAGAGCAACTTACTCGTTAGCTTTAATCAAATTTTCATAGATAGAGTCGATATTATCAGAATCAATGTAAGAGTTATCAGAATCAAGATGGGAAAGCTCTTGGAATCGATTGAACACGCTCCGCATACTGAGAAGGTAGATTTTTATCATGGGAGACTTTTTTCCCCATCTATGGCTTTCATAGAATCAGCAAGTGGCTTCTTCAAAACTCTCAAGCTTAGTTTCACCTTAGCAGAGACGATAGGGCGATCGGATCCGACAGAGGAGAAAGATGAATATGCTCGACAATCTTTGATGCTGTTCTGCCATTTCATACGGACCAAAATGTAATCTAGTTAGGCTTTGTTCCCATTAGGATGTTCAAATGTCCACAGCTGGTGTTTGGATTCAGAAACTTGGTGTTTGCTTTACAAAGATTAAATTCCTCCATGAGGTCAACAAGGTGTTCACCATTACGATTGGTGTTGGTATGAAAGGTGAACCTAGCATCGTTAGATCCAAGCTTGGCATTGAAGTCACCGGGGATTAAAAGAAAATTGTGAACTGGAACATTTTCATGAGAAGACCGTAGTGTTAAAAAATTGATCGATATTTTTGTCGCTACTATGGTTTTGTGGACTATAGCATGACAATATTGTTGTATTGGCATTCCCATCAAAATTGGCAATGGTGACTCTTGGTGATAACAATTCTATGTTTTATAAATTTCCTATGCCTTTTGGTGACAGTAGGAGACCTACACCACCTACGGAAGAGTTGGAAGAATTTTTCAAACAAGAGGCAGTAGCAAGGTAATAGTCTTCGATTTTGTGGTACACAATATCAGTGTCAGGATGAAAGAAGCGATGTTCTTGAATAGCAATAATATCAATTTTCTGTTCCTTAGCACATTTGATAAGTTCGTTCAGAAGACATGGTGGATTAAGTGTTCTAGTGTTGAATGTGCTGATGAAACAATGGTTTCTACATGAAACACGTTTTGATGTCATTCCTTCATTATCAGGTACAGCCGGCCCCGAAGGGTTTAGAGTTGTACCTTCCTTGGTTCCAAAGGATGAAACAGATTCAGGAAGTTGAATGAGAATAGCAGGGGCTGGATCAATATCTACAGGTGAACCAGAATAATGGTTTCCTGAGTATTTGGAACCATGGTGCAGTTAGTAGTGTAATTCATACTCTTGTCAGTAGCTAAATACTTAATACTCCGCTAGGGCCATCAAGGGTGTTTTTATCGTGACACCATCACTAGATGGGTTGCCTACCACGGCTTATAGAGGCCCATCCGTCCTCATCGAGGGAAGGCTAATCCGCGCCCGTTTCACAATCTGGTATTTTCACAATCTCACAGTGAAGGAGGGTTACCAGCCAAGGCTAAAGAGCTACTTCCTACCCATGAGGCAAACTAATCCCCGCCAGACCCCAATATAGTATTTTAAAGTCTTGGGGAGAGCTGACGGTTATTACACCTTGCTCAAGGGTTTATTCAAATCAAACTTCATTTTTATATCTTCACTGAATTGAGCCACTATATTGAGTAGTCCACTTAGTTGGGAATCATTTTTAGCAAACAGCTTGAGAATATCCATGTATAACATATCAAGATTTATAGCCAATTTCACTCTCGTTAAGGAGAGAACTCAAAGGAAAAAGTGATACACAGAATAGAATGAGCAAAAATGAATCACCTTGAACGATATTGATGTTTATGTCATCAGCATTTATGTTTTATTATAGCCTTGTTCTCAGAATTCAGAATTAATGTTGTTTTTTCAGAGTTTCATGCTGCGAGAAAGGAAATTTCTAATAATTGAAGAAATGTGATGCATCTTAAGGCAGTTTTTAATCCAGCTGTGAGAAATACTTTATCAATCAATTCACGCTACAAAGAGATTTTTGTGATTCTTATGGTAATCCTCAAAAATCATTTTGTTTATCAAAAGCTTGTCCTTAGAACCCCATACGAACCTTGTTTACAACCTTTTTGTTTATTTGGAGACAGCCTATTATCAGTTCATTTAGAAAAGAATATATAAAGACTCTAAATTCTGACTATATATAGTCAGAATTGAAGTGAGAATTTTATACATAGTTGTGAGATTTGTGATGGGTCAATAAGTGTTTGGATTGTCGGTCTCATCACTTTTTGGGTGAAGACAAGTGATTCCACTGACAAGCCAAGGTGGGATATTTCCTGGTTCGACTATGATAGCTTTATACAAGATGGTTAACTTATCACAAGATGAAGAGAGAAAATTCAACCAAAAATGCGGACTTGTATCTTTTCCTGGAGCCTTCTATTTGTTTGAGTTGGGAAAGCAGACTGGAGTTCCTCAGAAGAAACATTCTTCCAAGTTTGCTCCTGAACTTCTTACAGAGCTTTATGCAGCTCTTGGTCGTACATTTTGATTTGGATTGTACAATTACTGTCTCAGTCTCCCTCTGCTACTTTTACTTAACAAGATATCAGATGCTTTTAGACCATCTAAGACTTTGTACGTCTTTCAGCCTTTCTCCCCAGAGATTTCTGGTTTCTTGTTCTTAGTGCAATCGGTTATTAACGTTTCTTCTTTTTATAATTGGCTCAAATCGATATCTTTCGAAGACGATGATTGAGGTCCATCCCGTTTCTTTTGCATTTGATAGCAAGGGCACCATTCTAGCAGTACGTTTGAAGGGACGATACTATAAAGTAGTCATGTGTTTTTGTCTTCGCAAGAAAATGTTTACAAATCCTTTAATTTTAACCTAAACAATTTTAAAAATACCAAATAAAAAAGAAAAAAGAGATAACTCGTGGTAAGTAACCTAAAAACAATCAGTGTTTAATCTGCTGCAGGCAGAAATGTAAAGAAATAATTATTTTTAGGGATCAGAGATAAAAAAAATCATTAACATCCATTTCGGAGTGCAAGTTCCTCAAGGATCGGAACAACTGCTTAGCCGATAACTAGGCCATATACTGTACCTTTTGAAGTTTTACTCGGTTTCTGTAACTAAATTTGTTGGGGCTGAATACTATTCTTGAGTACTTAAATTTTAATAAAAATCCAAATGATAATTGCCATTAATTTCGTTAATAAATTCAACCTTTAGTTGAAACTGATCATTGATGAGTGCACTGAACATAGAACGGCTCAATGTACTGAAACTATAAAATAGCTTACCTTACTGAAAAACAGATCTAAAGTTCTTGACACATTATGTGTAATATCTGCCATTATGTATTGAGTGTTTATGTCATATGATAGCATTCATCATTATAATCACATCTGAGTTGGAGTATAAACTTGATATCAACACAAGCTTATAAATTATAAATCATTTATTACGTTTCAAGGATAAAAAGCATAGGGAAAGTTGTTTCGTAATTGTCAACTGTCATTTTTTAAAAAGCTGTGCTTGACCTAGATGAAAATAGATGCTGGTTACTTTGGTGTCATAGCAATTAGGATTTTCTGGTACTTGTATCAATCTACAAAAGTAAAAAACCCCTTTCATTTCATAATATTAAACTCTTACATGACAGTTCATTAAACGTTCAATGATTTCTATTGTCTACGAGTTAGAAAAATATAATCAAGAGAAGAAACGTTTTTTATATTAGACAATTGAACAGTTACTTTTTAAACTTGTAAAGGAGGCCTGGCTCAAATAAAATGTTGTTGAAATGTGTGAGGTGCTTACTGAGTTTCCAAGCTGATTCAAGAGACGTGTTATTTGGGTTTAAAATTATCATATTTCATAAATTATCATATTTGAGACTTTAAAGGCAAAAAATATTTATTTAGGGTCTAGAATTTTGGGTTAGACTAAACTATATAGGCGCAAATAATTATATGATTTTAGAATGTGATTTTAGCAACAAAAAGTAGGAGCTAAAACGGTCATCACATTTGAAATCCATGAGATTTTGATTAGCATAGCTGGAAAATTATGATCAGTATATTTGGGATTCTAAGAAAATGGCCTGACATGATCACCTCATCATTCAAGGCAACCATTTCAGCCCTTTGGACGTGCTGAAAGGCAGTTGATAAACTGAAGTAGTCTAAGAGGCCAATTCGGTCTATTTATTGTTCTTGAGTTACTTTTATATAACATTTTTAAAACAAATGATAATCACAATTTATTCCAAAGAAGTAGAAAAAAAATAAAAAATTTATAGATATATTATCATCCGGTATACAATAAATTCAATATTTTGAAACTATTAGGAGCATATATACCTGTATGACTTTGGAATAATTTATGCTTGTGTTTGCAAATCTCTGTTACGGAAAGACTTGACTGTTTTGGACTGTAATCATGAATAATTATGACTAATTATTTATTATGACATAAAAGTGATTGTAATTATGAAAGAAGATCCAGTCATACACCTTGAGTTCTTTAGGTCTATACTGGTGTGTGAAAACTAAGTACATTTAACTTGGCTGAAATCTAAACAATTTGGCTTTAGTGAAGAGCATCGAGGCATTAACTTCAAAATGTTATAACACTAGTACAAAATATGTATTTCATCTTCGTTTTTTGAGAAAAAAGCAACAGATATGTATGGATTGTTTTCACCTCTAAAATGAAAATGAATTAAACGAAATTCTAAGTTTTAATTCGTTTTTCATATCAAGTGGTGAGGATGGTCATAATACAAAAAAGTTACAAAAATTTAAAAAAAAATAGTTAACTAAGGCAAAGAGTGATAAATGCTGGTTCTTGAGCAGCTAGATAATCCTGAAATCCTTAAGAGATATGCAATCAAAGTAAAGAATGGATTTAAGAAACTCATTGAAGAGGATTAACATGACACAAGGAACATAATTAATGACATTTTAGTTTGCACTGCCAAGAAATGCATTCCGATGAAGGATAGAGAAAAGAAGACTAAGTAGATTACGGAAGATATTCTAGAAATGATAAGAGATAGGCAGAATATCAAGGGGAGATGTATCGGGGAGTATCAACAACTGGACAAAATGATAAGGAGGAGATGTTGTGAAACAAAGGATATTTGGTTGAACAAGAACTGTTTGGAAATCAAAATTAAATTCTATTGTGGCAGTTAAGTATACAATAGAATTGACGATGTCAATGAAAAAAAGCTAGTCAGCTCTCCGTCTGGTTGTGTGAAGGTGGTGAATGGAACTATGCTGATCGAAAAGAAAGATATCTTAAACTGTTTAGTGGAATACAACAGAAAATGTTTCTTGATACCCAACGAGCTATGTTTGGCATTCCAGACCCTGACAACAGACATAAAATCCCAGCATCTTAGGAGTGAGTAGTCCTTAGATGAATGAAAACAAACAAAGCAGCTGAACCAGACTGAGTAGTGGTAGTGATGATAGATGATATGGAAGAATTTGGTGTGGAAATGATAGCAGAGGTTATCAACTAGATTATTAATAGAGAATTCGTATTAATGGATTTAACTAGATCAACTTTCTTAAACTTCCAAAAAAAGTCAGGTAGAGAAAGTGAAAACCATAGGACAATGGTTCTCATGAGTCATATGACTAAAATGATTTTAAAAAGCTAAGTATTGATAGCAAGGAGTAGGGTACTATCAGAGAACAGTAAGACGAACAGTTTGGTTTTGTAGCGAATGCTGGAAGGAGGAATCTTGTTTTTTTCTTGAGAGTGATCACAGAAAAGACGACAGAGATGCGTAAATATGTGTTTATGTGTTTTATTGACCATGAAAAATCATTTGATAAGGTTCGACATGTACAATTATTTGAAACCTCACTAAGCTCGATATTCTTGGCAAAGATCTTCCCCTTATGCAATACCTTTCCTGGGGTCAATCGGCATGGGTGTCAATCAATGGAGAATACAGTAACTACACACAAGTGGAGCATGGGGTAAGACAAAAATGTTTTTTTCTCTCCAGACCTGTTCATTTTGTATAGCAAACTGATTCTGAGGCATTTGAAGCCAAAGAAAGTTTTCTGTGTTGGCGGTAGAAACAAGGAGAAAAGATATGTGTACGACACAGCCCTATTGAACGAATCATAAAAGGATCTTTAGACATTCCTGGATGTGGTAGTTAAAGAGAGTTCTAACAAACGTATGAGTATCAATTATAAGAAGACTGAATGTATGGTTGTGTCA
The DNA here is from genome assembly GCA_003991215.1 of Morbakka virulenta. NCBI lineage: Eukaryota > Metazoa > Cnidaria > Cubozoa > Carybdeida > Carukiidae > Morbakka > Morbakka virulenta. The sequence goes on from RDPX01000263.1 coordinate 985,095, forward strand.
AAAAGAGAAAGCTTGGCGTGTTTTTTCAAAGACAGTGATGAGACCATCAAACAAATTTGTTCGTTCAACTATTTAGGAATCCTGCTCACTGAGGATGCTAGGTGCGTAAATGAGATCAAGAAACGCACAGCCCTGGCAAATTCAGCCTTTTCCAAGCTTGAAAACATTTTGAAGAACAAGTGTATAACAATGTCAACGAGGGTGCATGTACTGAATAGCCACGTATTGGTCGAAGAGAAATCTAGGAAGTTGTGAAATGAGATTTTAGAGAAAGATGATGAAGTTACCATGGACAGATAAAATCAGTAATGATAAGGTATTAAGAAGGGTAGCAGACAGCAGGGCCATTCTTAATCAAATCAACATGAAACAACTAAGCTTCGTCGGTCATGTTATGAGAAAAGGCTGGCATGGAGTACTGGAAAGAAAGAGGAGTAGGTGTAGAAGATGCATGGTATCAATGAACAATTTGAGGGCATGGTTGATCAAGATAGGTCTGCGTAACAGTGTCTCAAAGTTCTTGAGTATGACACGAGAAAAAGGAAAGTGGGGTGGCATGATTGCCTAGGTGCACAGAGGATATGACACCTAGAGAAGAAGTTTTGAAAATCTTCTGTGGAAAATATAGAAAACTGCATGATTTATTTGTTAGTCTGCAACTACAAAATGCACATTACTGCCTTATCTTAGTTTAAAACGTTAATCTTGATACTACAGTTATCTTGTTAAAAATTGGTGATAGAAAAGCATGATAGTAATCAATAGAAATATTACATGGTGACCTCTTATTTTACACTTTTTTGAGGTGTGTAAACTGCACAAACACAACTCTTTGTAAAATAATGTTGAAAACATGCAATATTCACCTCGGTGACTGAGACGGAAGTTGTTAGTTAAGGTGTAAACAATTGAAATGGATACAAAATACCTTTCCTAACCTAATTCCCTTAAAATATGATAACAAAAAAGAGATTATCCTCTCGCATGACTTCAACGTATTTATTTATGAAGTGTACAAAAGCTCTGGTTATCTTTATAAAATGCTTTCGTATGATGAGTTTTGTTGGGATTCAAAGTATTTATGCAGTATTTGAACGTTTTAACAGAGTTATTTATCTGAACGTAATTATTCATGAATTGTTTGTGGTCGATAAAACAACTGAAAGGTTATTGAATAATATCAATAAACTCGTAGAGAGTGTTATTGCTAATGTTATTGTTAATGCGATCTAAAGATTATTTAAAGTGAAAACAAAAGGAGTTGCAATCATCATCGATCTTTACCGAACAAAAGAACTTACCTTACCAAGAAAAGAACTTACCATTTTACAAATCTCAAACTGCAGACAATACCGTTTCGTCCTTTGTGTGCTCAGCAGTGCAGCACAGAGTTTCTGAGACATAACTCTCTGGCCATGTTGCCGGAGCAAACACAGCTTAAAGAGTTATTGTGGGATCCTGTCAGAGTGCTCAAACTACGCAAGCGCAGTGAGCTCCGCATTACGCAAGCAACAGGTCCCTGAATCTCAGAGAGAGTGCTCAACCAAACTTTCGCAAGGGAGCGTAATACTATATATATATATATACAATTATCAGACTATGTATAGATGCTCTACATTTTGAAATAGTTTAATAAAGGATTTGTGGTGCTAAACTTGAACATCCCAATTTAATTCACATTTATTTTGTTTGAAATCATTTCACAAAAACTGCATTGGACCAAAGAAACCACATTCTACATGCATCACAGGTAAAGGTTTGTTTTGAAAGGAATTTGATGAAATTATTTTGAGAGATTACGTCACTACAGATATCCCTCATTTGTATGCACGCTTTCTAAGACTTTAAAGTAGTTCCCTTTCAAAGAAATTATACAGTGTTTCTGCAGGATGAAACTTTTTGGACAAGAATGCAAGTTGTTACCATGTTCTATCAATGAACTGTCTAAGGCAACTGCTAGTAGGAATATAAGGTATCGAACATTTAACAATGGACATTTAAGACTTGGTGGACTATAGTGAAGAAATAATGCAGGATCAAGCGAATTGAAAGATAATAATGCCTGATTCAGAATTTCAAATTGCCTCTTTCTCGGGCACTATTTTGAAAAATGAGGAGAGGGTGACATAGAGTTGCACAATTGGGTCTTCCACGACAACGAAAAGCAATAAGGGCTAAAACGTTTTTCAGAGATGTTAAAAAAATTTTTTTAGTGTGTTACAAATTTTGTTATTACTGAAGTAACGCTACAAAATTAATATAAAAAACAGGAAAAACTAATGAGACTGCTCCAAATGAGGATTAGAATGGGTTATTGATTCAAAGACACTTCTAAGGTCTTTCGTTTGCACTTAAGGATACACTAAATGAAAATCATGAGGTACTTGATACATAAAGTTCTGGAATTTTTGGAGCTGAACTGAAGAGGCCAAAGGGCATGAGGTCAAACTCCAACAGTTCAAATGTGGTGATGATAACAGGTTCTACATGGATTTTACTATAAGCACGAACAAGCTCGAGTTTATTATAAAAAATTTCCACGAAAAGTAGCAATGAGGTAATGATTATAGGAGAAAACCAATTAGAAAAAGGATTATTATTCAACGCTCGATATTCAATTCACCGTCCTTACAAATCAACAGTTAAAGAGAGGTAAATCAACCTGGAGCAGCCATAATGTTTGAAGTCATGATCACCAATAAAAGTTGCCTGTTTTCTATGCAACAACGTAAAATCTTTCCAAAAAAAAATGCAAGTTATACTTGCATTTTTCCCCTTTGACTTATCTTTCTGTAACTGAACAGTTCGGCTCTTTGTCATCCAAATTGTTCTCTGTCCCTCGAAGCATGCAATAAGATATTTCTCTAAATATTTATGAATTGTTGTAAAGCTTTTTTAGCCAGAAACCTTGTATAACATCTGGTCCAGGCGCTTTCCAGTTTGGTACTTTTCTAAGAATCTTTTTTATTCCGTGATATATTCACTTCTGCTTGTCTTGGACCGGCATTCACCTCGTTTTAAAGTTTCTAATCACTTTCCGTTCTTATCGTGTTCGACCTCTGTACACCACATGTCTGACCAGAACTGTATTGCTTCATCTGTATGTGATACTTCACATTCACCTTGCTCTCCTTCACTGATCAGTTGTTTTAAGAAGCAGTCTTCGTTGTTCTAGAATTGTCTATTCTGTTGGTTTTCCTTGGTTCTTTGGTGATATCTTGTAATCTTTTTGTTTTTGACTTTAATCCTTTGTCTCAGCTCCTCATGTACAAATTGCAATCCTTTCTACTTGAATCTGTACTTTCTTTGCAATGCAAATTGATATTTCTTCTTAACTACTTTATTGTTAATTAAGGGATTCACTCGACCTATACCTTTGTTCAAATATTTAACTTGTCCTTCAAGCCTACGTTTGCACCATGATTCTTTTCTTGTCTCATTATTTTTGTTTTTCATTCCAAGCATTTCTATCACCATTACGGCTTCACAATATATAAGATTATTAGACTCAGTAATGTTGTTCACCTTAATCGTGCCAGTTACACTGTCCACCTTTTTCACTGCTTCATACAGCTTTCCTTTTTTAACGCCTCTCATTGATGGTAATCTGTTTCTTTGGTTCTTACGAATTCGAATTCCTCTCTTCGCCTTTTACTTCCTCACAGTGTGAGAAATAACCAATCCTATCATCAATCCCATGATCAACATGGGATTGATGATAGGATTGGTGTCCTTAATTGTACTATCAGGCCTGATTTCCGGTTCCACCTATCCTTATGATGAATCTTCGATCGATCATTTTATCTCTTCAAGCTCCAGATTGGATAATTAGTGCTTTGTTGTGAGCATATCTCTACTAATCCACACACTTCTTTTCATGTAGTAATAACCGGCTTGACTCACTGCAAAAGTAACATTCCATAATAATCCTGTTTTCATCATGTGACCAGTTCCTCCTGATCTTCCAAGTAGTAGTTTGATGACGACCAGATTCACGCTGCGGGGTCAAGAAACACCTGCCGGAAGAGAGACTTTTTCCAGTGGTTCCAGTCTGATTCATGCTGTTGTCTGTTATGTTTGCTTTGATAATCCATACTGCATTCTTTCGAAATTAGTGAGTTCTGGGTTACACTACCACCGGTTTTTATTGTGATATCAGCACAAGTGGGGTTGCCCTCTAAGGCTAAGTATTCCCCCCTACCCATGAGACAAACTGAACCCCACCAGATGTCAACCCACTACTTCAAGGTCTTCAATGGCAAGGCTGCCAGCTGCTATACCTTTCCCAATGTATTATCTGGAGGAAGTTATAGTTACAAACTCCATAACTGGATGCAGTTGTTGTTAATACCCAGGACTGTTTTCTATCCAGGAGGATTTTTTAAATCAGTACAATATTCACATCGATCCCTAATTTACCTTATCCAGTGTCCAAATTTCTTATAAATACTATCTAGTGAAACAACTACTACAGGTATAACTTGAAATTTTTTTATATCCCCAACATTCTTTCAAGCTTCTAAGTCATGATATCCCTTTATCTTATCATTTTCGTTTTTAAAGACTCCGTTATAGAAGGGGCATGCGATATCAATGAGAGTACAGTGTTTTGTTTTTTTTCTTTTTCAACAACAATACCCAGCCACCTTGCCTTTATTTCGTTATCACATTGGATATTCATAAACCAAAGAATTTGCCAGCTAAATGAAGTTCATTTTCCGATTACGTTTACTTTATTGTTTTTCGATTATTTTTGGAACCTAGTCGTTTCTTGTCACTTCTTCTCACCGAAGCCGTTTTGGTCCTTTCGGGTTACGGTTTTCTTCCTGGCTCCTGACTCAATCAGCGCTCGCCATTTAGCTCGATCATCTGTATCCACACTCTCTATGCCATACAAAGTATTTGCCTGCAAATTATCCTTTACGCGATGCTTTGGCCGCCCGCTCTTCCTCTTACCCTCTACTCCGATGCTTGTGACTCTCTTGATATCTTCCTGTTCCTCTCCGGTACACGTGGCTATACCAATCGAGTCACCTTCTGCGCATCACTGTCCCTATTGGTTCTACCCCTACAAGCTCCTTGATTTCATCATTTCTCCTGTGCTCTTCTAGACTGATGTTATGGATTTTGCGAAGGATTCTCATCTCCGTCGTCATTACTATTCAACATTGATGGTCGAAAGTATTGTTTGCTAAGTAACATCTTCAGTCTGGTTGGCACTTTCTTGTCACACAGAACGTCTGTCAGACTACGCCACCTGTCCCACGCCTTTTCTATTCTTCTTTCCTCTTCACCACTACATCCTCCTTCTTGATGTATGGTTGTCCAAGGTATTTGAATGATGTTGTCAAAGGAAGATCGGTGCGTGTGCCCGTATCGTATTCCTTTAGCTTGATCTTAACTTGGTCTCCTCCTGGTACCAGATGTTCCTTTTTTGTTCTACTCAGCTTCAGCTTGCTATCTTCTAAATATCACTCCATCTCTCCAGTCTGGCCTCCATATCTAATGCGTTCTCATAACAGAGCACTAAGTCGTCCGCGAAAAGCATTGCCCAGGGAGAATCCTCTTCAATCTCTTCTTTGATGACATCCAGAATGACAATAAATAAGAATAGGCTTAAGTTCGAGCCTTGCTGTAATCCTACTTCTATCTATATATCTTCCGTCTCTCCCATCATTGTGTAGACTTTGCCTTTAAAGCTTTCGTACATGTCTTAAGACAGTCGTTCAACATCTTGAGCTATGCTATTTCTTCTCTTCGCCAGCTTATATATTCCTGTTAGCCGGTTTGTTTCCAGATCATCGTATAGTTCTTCATAACTCTCTCCTTAGCCTTCTCCCCATCTGTTTAGCTTTCTTATTAGCCGTTCTGTATGCCTCACAGTCTTCAACTGATTTGGTTGACCGTCATTTCTTAAAGGCTACTTTCTTTTTTGCTACCTTGTTCTTAACCTTTCGACTCCAAAACCAAGACTGTCGCTCCAAGTATCTCCTTCCTCTTGATTCTCCCAACTCCTCTCTAGCCATCTCTACTGCTTTCTTATGCGTGTTCTCCCAGGTCAGCTTTTCCTCCCTTGCTGTATGCTCAACCAGTTCTTCCATCCTGCTTAAGTACCGTTCCCCTCTTCTTTCTCAAGCTTCCTCCGTCTTATCTTTTTCCTCCTCTTACTAGTCTTCTTTCTGATGCAAGATATCATCATGTCACACACAAAGAGGCGATGTTGTAAAGCCATTGATTCTCCTGGTATGACTCTACAGTTTCTAACACGTCCCAGCTGGTTNCTCCAAGTATCTCCTTCCTCTTGATTCTCCCAACTCCTCTCTAGCCATCTCTACTGCTTTCTTATGCGTGTTCTCCCAGGTCAGCTTTTCCTCCCTTGCTGTATGCTCAACCAGTTCTTCCATCCTGCTTAAGTACCGTTCCCCTCTTCTTTCTCAAGCTTCCTCCGTCTTATCTTTTTCCTCCTCTTACTAGTCTTCTTTCTGATGCAAGATATCATCATGTCACACACAAAGAGGCGATGTTGTAAAGCCATTGATTCTCCTGGTATGACTCTACAGTTTCTAACACGTCCCAGCTGGTTCCTCCGTATTGCAATGTAATCAATTACAGTTGCATTTCCTCCAATCTTTTATGTAATCAACTTCTCGTTACTCTGTGTGAAAAAGGTGTTCATGAGTTCTCCATCATTTGCGCGTGTCATCTTGAGTATTCTCTCACCTGCCCATTTCGGTTTCCTAATGTCTTCCCGCCATACCATCGCTCAAGCACACTTTGTTTACATCCAGCATGTCCATTCATGTTTTTTGCCACTACTCTCTGTTTCGTACTGGGTATCTTCCTCATCACCCCATCCAGTTGAATCCAAAAGACATTCTTCCGATCCTGCTCGCAGCCCTGCTGCGGCGCGTATATTGAGATTATGTTCTAGATTCACCCTGGTGTTGAAACTGAAGTGATATTTTCTCCTCCGGCATAGTACACCTTGCCACAATCTCCGATATTCTTTGCTTTACTTCCAGCTTTCCCAGCTGTCCACTTGGTCTCCTGTAGGCAGAGTATGTCGATTCTACGTTTGACTTTAACGTCCGCTACTTCTCTACTCTTAACGGTAAGAGCGCCGATGTTCAGAGTAGCCATTCTCATCTTCGTGTTGGCTCAGAGTTCTTTTCCCACTGCGTGTCAGGATAACGCCCTATCATTTACTGCTGAAATGTCATTTGTCGCCATATAATATAATATAATATAATATAATATAATATAATATAATATAATATAATATAATATAATATAATATAATATAATATAATATAATATAATATAATATAATATAATATAATATAATATAATATAATATAATATAATATAATATAATATAATATAATATAATATAATATAATATAATATAATATAATATAATATAATATAATATAATATAATATAATATAATATAATATAATATAATATAATATAATATAATATAATATAATATAATATAATATAATATAATAATATAATATAATATAATATAATATAATATAATATAATATAATATAATATAATATAATATAATATAATATAATATAATATAATATAATATAATATAATATAATATAATATAATATAATATAATATAATATAATATAATATAATATAATATAATATAATATAATATAATATAATATAATATAATATAATATAATATAATATAATATAATATAATGTAATAACATTCTACAAACAGTTTTAAAAAAATGTCAAACGTAGGCGAACCAGCAGAGGATCAAAAATCTAACCATGGGCAAAGCTAAACTCAAGATCTGCCTAGCAGCAAGTAAGAGAGGTTACATAAATGTTCTTACTAAAGATGAAATGTGAATTAAAACCGAGACAAAACCATAATGTCTTTTTCATCAGTTTATGGCTGATGTAATGGTTAAAATGATTAGCTAAAATATATTTTTCTTCAACGTTCCCATAACAGATTTTATTTATGACTGACTTATTTTGGAAAAACTATGACACCCTTCCTCTTTTCCATTTCCTCATTAGTTTTTCACGAAATGAGATCAACCAGAAAGCGGCAATTTTATTTACTTCAAGTACCTTGCAATTCCCATAACAAAGTGGAATATTGATTCTTAATAAAACGACTAGAAAATTTCAAGACAATTGCCCAAATAAATATTTACAAATGGCTAATCTGATTTGTCAGTAAAGTTTGCAATATTGATTATTTTCTAAATTTGGGTATTGGCTTGCTTATACTTTAAGAATTGACTATGAAAAAACAATTCAGACTGTTATGTTATTGTAGATAACAGAGGAAGTGTATCATATATCATTGTTTGCTTATAAATATACGTAACTTATGGTTTATTTGAAAACATGTTGACATAGGGATTTTTTACCTGCCATGCTAATATGAATATTGAAGCCATTTTTTTCAAAAATATCTATAGATTATGAAACCTTGAATGATTAAGTCATAATAAAAAGCCATCTATCAGACCTGACAGCACAAGTAAAGAAAGCCGACTGCACAGTCTTTACTAGCTAAAAAATAGCATTTTTTTTTCTTATGATCTGAAGGATGATCTGTACCCTTCAGGTTCTACAACGTCAAAGAGTATTTTAGTATTTGATATTCCAGAATAAGCTTTGGACAAACTTTACATTAAGGCTTCTTATGCCAAAAGAGAACATTGACCCTATGGCATAAAGACCGAAATTTAACAAAATTCATTAAAAATATAATATGGGGTAAGAAATAAAATCCTTTGAATGTTCTTGCTAACTACAATATCTTTTTTTTCAGGTTAACAGAACCCTTTTTTAATACCTTTTTAGTGCAATATATTATACTTTATGTTTCTTAACATAAACATAATTACTTTATTTACACAAGGCATCGGTAATTGAATTAGAATGTTGTTGTTGTTTTCACGCGAACAAGTATTTTAATTACTTGCTTTTTGAATAAAGGTATTTCAAGGCATTTGTGACAGAAATTTTTTTAAATTTTATACTTTTATAACTTTCTTGTCTATGTAATTTTATTGAGACACGTCTCTATTCTCTTTAAAAGGTGATTATTGCTATAGCCAATTAAACAAGTCATGGATCGTGAAATATGACATAAGTGTTAAAAAAGGCATGTTCACTGTAAATCAAGATATATTACATCTGGTGTAAAAAGCGTGTGACATATATGCTAGGCGATATCTAATCCTAAGAATTTATATCCAAAGAAAAAAACATGAGTTAATTAAATGAAAGTTAAAATTTAACATTTTTCATTACCTAGAAAATGAAATAAGATTTGACATTTCTTTAATATTAATACAGCTTTGAATATCAGAATCCATGAAAACGCAATGCAAAAATATAGTTTTTAGAGTCAACTCCCTTGTTGTTGATGTTTAAAATTTTTTTTATTCCATCTATTAAATCATGACAAAAAATCATGGGATTTTTACATCATTTGACAATGGTTAATATATTATTACGAATTACAAATTGCAATTGGCCGCATAATTGAACTTATATATATATATATATATATATATATATATATATATATATATATGGTAGCTTTGGAGGACAATGTACAATGTGATATTAAGCTCCAAATTTATAAAAATTGGTAAAGGGCAGTTTTGACTATAGTAATAGAAAAAGTCCAGAATTAGTAAATTGTAATTGAAAGCTTTTCAGTATTTGGCAAAGAACCATTGAAATGAGAGGACTGTATTGCCTTTGGTGATTAAGTAAACTGATCTGCAACCGATGTATACACGTTATTCTAATTAACAATTTTTAAAGACGGAAAATCAAAATATCCCTAGAATTAAGTGACATCAAAGTCTTCTTAGCATTACTAAATGCCTCCCATTACGTCTGCTATTAAAGCAGAGGTGCTCAAATTATATGGACCCAAAAAAATACAAAACAGTTGAAAAAATTGATTACACCCAAGCAGACCTTAACGAAAAAGGAAAAGGTCACCTACCAAAGCGATGGTTTCGACAATGAACAATATTGAATGAAGTGGTTTGGATGTTCTATCCTTTCAGACCTCGCTGTTTTATAATAGATAGATATATAGTATTAGAGTGTAACACTCAGAGCCAAAGATAGTATTGACTAAAATAATAACCATGAGGAAATGACACATACATAAGCAAGCAGCAGAGCAACACAACGAGCAACACACACACACACATACACACACATACACACAAAACGTTTGCAGACAAATGACAAAGGAAAGAATGATTGCCATGGAAAAATATATATAACAATAAGAGTGACAAAAAGAGTAATAAGATGTGATAGATTAAAATAGAAGTATGAGTAATAGTCTAGTGGAAATTACAGAAATCATGAATCATCAGTCGATGACTGTGCCAACCATTTGGGGCATTTAAAATCGAAACGATTTACGCGACATAACTGCTCAGCAGCAATGATCAGATACCAACCTTATGATGACTGTGGAGAACAAGAAATGAAGCATGATAGGGACATCAATGAAGAAAACAGCAAAGCATTAAAAGATAGAAAGATGGAGAGGAGAGAGGGGAGTATAAAGAGATATAAAAAAGAGAAGAAATTTAGAACATACAGAGGTATTATAGACGTTTGTCAAGTCAAATTGGAGGTTAGTGATGTCTTGTTGAACAAAGAAAATGCACCATCATGAAGAATATGCATCTTACCGAATTTTCGGATCATCTTTTTAAGGTTAGCACCTTGTTTAACCATTCTCAAAGTCAGTTATTGACCTTTGAAAAGAAAATTATCGTACTGCAGAGTTGCAGTTTGGGGTTCCTTGAGGTAACAGAGTACACTTCATACCCTTGTTTCTTTAGTTTTTAATAACTTGGTAATAACTAGATAAATGACCTACTAGTAATCCACTCTCAACTTATTCTTAAATAATTGTAGACAGGCCATTGAAGTATCAGTCAATAAGGTTTCTTTTTTCTTGCTTTAAGTCAGAGTTTTTCCTTCTGCAACACTTAAATTTTTGCTTTTATAAAACCTTCGCAAGCATTCACAAGCAATAAAATACTTTATGGAGTAAAATTTCCAGGTGAAGCAGAAAAATTTGTCAGTTCCTTCTTGTTGAGTTTCAATCAAATGACACAATTCTTCTGACCTTAACATAATTGGACAAGGCAGCAATATATCCCGTATTCAAATACAGAAATTTTTCAGACTCAGGCACTTATTTCCTTTCTTCATCGGTCACAGATAAAGTCCTTACATTTGAAGCAAGTGTGTAGCCTGACCTCTTGGAAGACAATAAAAGTGCCCTTCATTTAAACGTTCATGTAAAAACAGCACACCGTGTTCCCACATTAGAATTGATATGTTCCTTTTCCCTGCTATTTAGAATCTATTAATAATATGTCAACAGATATATGGCTAAACCACTCGACAAAGTCACCTAGCTGTGTTATATTTCTTAAACAGCAAAGTCGTTTTGCAAATTTCTGATTTGAGAGGTTAGTCACGACTAAATCTGAATAGCTCTACTAAAATATTTTTGCTTCAGCGTTTTTTGAACGAAAAGAATATAATCCAGCTTTTAGTTGACTAAAGAAAGCAGAAAAAAAATCCAACTCGAACGTATTGGTGCTTAAGTTAAACGTTAAGTTAAAAAGAGAAAAAGCGAGAGGTAATGATTTGCAGGTGGAAGACATAATTAGCAATTAGCAATAGAATAGCACTTGAGGAGCCATGGCTTAATGGTTAGTGGTTAGTGCACTGCACAGCAACCAAGAGTTCCGGGTTCGATTCCCCGTGCTGTCGAGGAGAATTGGGAACTTTGCAAAGAAAAAAAAAAGACATTGATTGGCGTCAGGAAGGGCATCCGACCAAGATATTCCTCACTGCCAAATCAAAGTCCCTCCGAAGGGCACCATCTGAGCCCCAATTGCTGGGGGAAAATGACGTTAAAAAAAAAGCAATAGAATAGCACTTAATGAAAGAACGGACTCCATTCCCGAAACAACTGGGTTTTTTGACTACTCAAGTCGTACAGAGATGCAAAAAACAGAAACAAGCAAGAAGAATGTCAGGTCCAAACAAAAGAATCCAAGAGAAAAAACGTTGCTTCTAGGATAAATTGATAAAAATGAAATAGCTAATATGAAAAGTAACACGGTGTCTTGTTTATCATGAAACTGCTATTTCAAGTGGTAAAAAATAATTACTTTTATTTCGTCACACTTACAAAGTTAAACCTTTTTTCGCTCCATGAACAAATACTCTTTTTTCTTCTATCATTGATTATTGCAATTATTTTTATGTCCAGTTTCAACTTGATCGAAGTAATGAATATCAGGTTTCTTTCAAAAAGGGTACCAATGTTCAAGAAGAGTAATTTTTGATGTTGAAATTCTGTATGTTAAGCAAAATTATGAATTTCTTTCTTTCCAAAGACTTTGAAGTTGAAATTCTGTATGTTAAGCAAAATTATGAATTTCTTTCTTTCCAAAGACTTTGAAGTTGAAATTCTGTATGTTAAGCAAAATTATGAATTTCTTTCTTTCCAAAGACTTTGAAGTTGAAATTCCTATAATATTTACAATAATGTTTTGAATTATAACAAATCGACAATTCTTTTACTTTTTGACAATGTTCAGCTTTGTAACCTGTTTAGCGACAAAACCTGTCTCTTTTTTAAATACCTTTCCATCAATTCTTTTCTGCATTACCCTGCTATTTCTTTGCTGTAATTTCTTTTGAAAACAGATTAGATTTGGACACTGTTATTATTAATTGAATGGTGGTTGTAAGGGTTAACCATAGGCCTGATCTACCTGAAGCTTTTTTGTGTAGATTTGTTTCCAATAGGTTTTTAGAAAGACTCTAATTCTGAGTTATCTTTTTTGCTTTCCAATCTTTTAATCTTTACCAATCAGAGTCTTGTTTCATATTGACATGTAAATCATCTTTCTGTCTGTAGTAATACATTTTAATGATTTATCAGCAATGTACTGGTAAAATTCTTTCAGAATCTAGGTCTTTTTGTGATTCTTAAGTACAGAGTTAAAAGGATCTTTCTCCTCTGATGACCTTTGGACCGTAATTACAGGACCTAACTATAAATTTATAAATAACTATAATAAAATGCGTACCGCAGCTTTGAATATTTCCAATAGAATTTGAAAAACTGTGGTACGTTCGCTTGCTTCATGAATCTTTTAGTTATCGTATATTGGAATGGCTTTTGGTAATATTCAGTCTTTTTCCTTATATTGTAAATTGGGTGTCACGTATTTGGTGATTATGACATTGCATTCCTCAAGGTTCTATTTTAGCTCCAAATCTTTTTCTCTATTACACAATCAACTTCCTTGTAACTTGATTCAGCTCACCAATATCAATGCTGATAATACTACAGTATCTTGTATTCTGATAGGGCAGCTCAATAGGAATAAGTAAAACTTGCTGACACTTTGAAACCTTTCCTCCAGGCTGTTAGTTAGGCTTTTTCAATGTCTTCATGTTTATACAATTGTTGCTCCTTGCTGTAATAAATCTTAATTAAAATGTAACTGTCCTTGGAAGGCTAGATTGTGGAACTGCTTGGCTTCTGAGTGGTTTTGGTTTCTACCATGATATGAATTGAATGTTCTAAATCCTGGGCTAGTTCTAATCTCTTAGCCTTACCTTTTTTCTGTCTTTTGTCAAGAGTTCCATATATCTAGTAGGTTTATGCTTTGTATTGCGTTTAACCATAAAAAGCTGTTCAGGTCAATGATTGGTCCTTGGTAAACGAGATTGCTAGTAAACAGGCATATCAATACGCGAGGACTCAGTTGATATGAGAACGCCATGCTTTTGGAAAGTGCAGAGCCATGAAAGCAGGGAAACCGGCACCCATCGATTTATTGAAAAAGTGACCTTTGCCTTTCAAAAAATTAATTAAGAAAGACGTTAAAGTACATGATATATAAGACAATGTAATTTTCAACACTAATCAAACCATTCAATCATTTTTTCAGATCAGCGAATACAGAGCGTAGGAAGCTAATGACAAGATTGTACTAATGAGCAACAGTGTTGATTAGTACCAAATTATGGAAACATTTTCAATTACGATATCAAACTAATTTCTCCCAGACCAAATCATATACAGGAGAATTATTTCTAAGAGATTTATACAACTAATTTCATTTTGCTTCACAACAGAACTGAGCATTGATTATAAATACTAAGATTTGCTAATTTAATTCTAATTATAATCAGTACTATATTTAAATAAAAAGCATTTTTAGGTTTTAAACACTCTTTCAACTATTATTTTTTATGTCGGTCATCATGTTTAACTTTGATTAATCTTATTGCCAATTTAGTATTTTGCTAAAGAGAAAGTGTTGTGATTAGCAGGTTGATAAATATTGTTTGCTTCTCTTGAAAAAAAAAGAGATGTTTGAAACTAACAGAATAATCTAACAAACTGACCTTCTATTTTTAAATCGTTTTAACAAAATTTGACTCACCATATATCAACTACTTTCGTCTCAGGCGGTAATTTTGTAATAAAGTAACACAATAATATCATTTGTATACAAGTAAACAGCAAACTGTAGAATAAGTCTGGTTTTCATTTGTCTTTTCAGTTCAATATTTTATCAATTGCAGACATAATCTTTTAATGCTATCAATTACATCCTAACGTTATTAATCTTTGTGTCAATATGGTGTTACTGACCAGTAACAGGTAAAACTCACGAAGAAAGCTATTTCCAAAACAGTGTCTATATTTTCTTAAGCATTTTAAAAGGCAATGAAAATGTTGGAAACAGCATCGTAATTTACTTTCGTTATTTTTTATCTGTGGCCAGTAATCACCAAATTGTGCTACCGTTCTGACCTACCCAACCCCATCCCACCCCCCCATGCTTATAAATATTTCTACTTGCTTACTCTTACAAAGGTTTCGCTTAAATAAGAGAGAGACAGAATTCTTTATTCACTCCTTCACCCCTTCATTCTTTCATTCATCTATTCATCCATTCATTTGTTTGTTTGTTTCTTTCTTCTAAGCTCTGCTTCGTAATCTTCTCTGTCAAGGGTCCCCCTATCAGGTACTCTTCCATCTTCACAATTTTATACTTGTGGACTTTTCTGAATACTGAGCAAAATTTATTGTTACACAGCAAAAAATAAGATTTACTTTTATTGTATTTATGAAAATAATATAGATTGAGAGGATTTGAAATTGTTAAAAAGGAAATTTTTGATCGCATTCGTCTTTGGATTTCAACATACGTTTACTTATGTCATGCGAACTGTTCCGAATATCTCTTCAGACTTACAGCCACTGGAAGATGCAATAAGAACTGTATTTCTACCAGCTATTCTTAATGGGTATATTTGTTATGATAATGAACGTCTATTATTTACTTTGCCTGTAAAGCAAGGCGGGCTCGCAATTTTCAACACGGCTGAAAGATGCGTTTATGAATATGAAAATCCAAGAAAGGTTACTAACGCTATGGTTCAGAAAGTGAAATCCCAAGATGCTATTTACGACGAATCAGTTGAACATCATCAGCTCGACAGATACAAGACGCTTTGTGATCAAAAGCAAAAACCTAATGATGAAAAGCTGAATACAGTGAAAGATAATTTACCTGATGAACTTACTAAGAGATGTTTGGAAGCTAATCTCGAAAAGGGTGCGTCTAGCTGGCTGTCTTCTCTTCCCATAAAGCAATACGGTTTTCTCCTTGATAAACAATCGTTTTGGGATGGGCTGTATATCTGATACAACATACCGTTAAGACGACTACCACCTTATTGTGCATGTGGAGCTGCATTTCGATTAGAACACGCTCTTTTCATGTCCAAAGGGTGGATTTATATCACTTCGACACAATGAATTGCGTGATTTTACTGAAGAAATGCTCGCTGAATGTTGCAAAGACGTGTCAATTGAACCAGTACTTCAAGAACTGACTGGAGAACAGTTACCGCTATCTGCGATCAAAACGAACGACGCATGTGTGGATGTAGCAGCTAGAGGATTTTGGACAAAGGGCCAAGTAGCGTACGTGGATGTCAAGGTATTTAACCCGACCGCTAGAGTGTATCTATCGCAAACCCTAGATGCTGTTCATCGCTCAAATGAGATGGCGAAGAAACTATCTTACAACAAACGCATGAACACTGTTGATCAAGGTAGCTTCACCCCGCTTGTATTCTCATGCTTTGGTGGAATGTTAAAAGAATGTCAATCGTTTTATCATCGATTAGCAGAGATGGTTGCTGAGAAAAGAGGAGAAGAGGCTTCCATTGCTAAAAAGTGGATGCAAACACCCATAAGCTTCAGCCTGTTACGCAGCCAATTACTCTGCATCAGGGGTTCCAGATGTGCAAAGAAACTATTCGTGGAAAGTGATGATGTCGGCTTAATTAGTGCAGAGTCTTGCGATCCGAATCATGAACTGAACAATTTTATTTTTATTTTTTCTTATTCCTTCAAAACTTATTCTTGTATGTCGATTTACTGATTAGTATTTTATTTAGTATTGTTGTAAAAAAAATGTTATTCTGCATAAAACACAAAAAAAAATCAACCCCAACACCCCAAAAGATTCAATTATGTTGAGGCAACTGAAGACGAGCCATCAGACCAAGAATGATCCCCCTCCCCATGTCCACACAAAGCTTCTTGCCCCCCCCTGAATCTACACTTCCAAGCCATGTAATGAAGTCAAATAAATGAATGTGTACTTGTTTGGTGGTCGCCCAGAATAAAATGTTCAGCATGCCAATCGTAGGATGTCCGAATGACAAGACAAATAAGCTAGACTCCAACTTTAATTATAACCTTTTAATAGGTTTAACCACAGAAGAAATCTCTATGGCCAAATGTGAGTACCTATCACATTTCCTCAAGAAATATAACGTAGATGTTTCTTTCCTGCAAGAAACTCATCTTGATGACAATGCCCCTCCATACAGATACAAGGTTACAAGATATAATATTGTAAGCCAATAGAACAACAAATAGTATGACATTATCACATATAATAGACTGGCAGACCAAGTCATGGATCCAGGAAGATCAACAGAAAAATTCCTTGCTCGACTGAGCGTAGCAAAGCATTGCTGAAAGAATGCAAAGTGACACACAATAAAAAAATTGCAGATGAACCCCTACACGCGCTACACAAAGGCCATAAAGAATGAAGGCTTGAAGTAGTGGAAAATCTTGACCTTAGTTGACCTAGTCTATATGCTTGGAAAACTATTAAAGAGTTTAAACTTGAGTCCCATAAAAAAACCCAACAACTTCAGTAATATAGCTATATCACATGAAATTGCAAAAGAAATCAAACAACGAAGACGGCACACCCCAAACCAGAATTTTCAATAAGAAATTAGAAAAAATACCACAGTATTGTGCAATAATTACCTGAATATAGCCTATTTCGTAGCTCCCAAGTAACATTTACAGAGGTGGAAGAACCAATTAAGAATGTGAAAAACAGCAAGGCTGCTGGTATAAATGGTACTTACCCTGACATGATCACACATCTTGGCTCAAAACCAATTGCTTGGTTGGCGGAGATCATGACAGGTATTGTGGAGAATGGTGCCTATCCTTAAACATGGGATCATGCAAAAATCATTGCAATCCAGCCAAAACTCCATGGCCATCCAGCTTTTGACCAATATCTCTTCTCTGCTGTCTTTACAAGCTGATGAAAGAATCGTGCACAAACTACTATAACAAGCAGGTTTTAGACCACAAAGAGGCAGAACAGAACAGGTCCTGGCACTTACTTCCTGTGTTAAATCAGACAGAAAAAAACCCTAAAGACAGATACAATCCTTATTGACATATCAGCAGCTTACGACACTGTATGGACAGGTGGACTGATGTTTAAGCTGGGTAAAAGGGCTCCTTGCAAAAAGGCATTGAATCTTTTATTAACTTTGAATGGCTCAAGACAATTTCATACTTAGTGGAGGGAGAAACAAAACACGAGAAATTAAAAATGGGGTGCCCCAAGGTTTAGTAATAGCACCACATCTCTTTAAGATATACGTATAACATATAGGTGACATCCCAAAGTGTCAATCGTTTCAGCTAGGATATGTCTGGGCTTTAACACAGTAATCAAAGGACTAGAAGAATGTCATAGAGGTCCTACGTAATGATATCACAAAACTGACAGAATGTTTTGACAAATGGTATTAAAGTTGGTAATACTATACTATCAACAGATCCAAATCCAAAGTATCTTGGCGTCACACTGGACAACTCTTCTATTGGAAGCATCTCACAGGAATGGCAAAGAAGATAACAAAGCTGAATTTCCTTTTGAGAAAACTCGCAAACACCACCTGAGTAGCCTCACAGCAAGCTGTGAAAAACTGTCTTGGCACGTTGCAAAAGTGTAAGATGTAAGAGAATACTGCGCTCCAGTATGGATGAGAAGTCCTCATGTAAAGAAGATTGACTTGAAAATCAGAGAATCAATGGGGTTAGTGTCAGGCTGTCTCAAATCCCCTCCAACACAATGGATCCCAACACTGATAACATACCAGTGAAAGAAGTTGTAGAAGAAGCCCCAACATCCTGGAAACATTTTTACAAAGCAAGGATGGAAGATTTCAATTTGAATGAGGAATGGAGAACAATGTGGAATTGGGACATTCTTAAGGAAGGTGACATTTTATCAGACAGTACTGAGACAGTACCTGGTTTCATGAGTAGTAGTCGAAAGAACTCGGTAACTGCCAATCTCCTTTTAACAAGGTATGGACGAATTGCTGCAAACATGAAATTAAGAGGCTCTGATAGAATCAGAAACAGCCAGGGTAGTCCTGAAACCACAAATCAAATTGTTCTAAATTGCTTAGTCACAGGTGTTGCTAAAGGATATGTTACTTTTAAGACCAGAAGATGACTTCAAGGAATGGACTGATACATTAAATGTGAAAATGGTGCCATAGAATTCTACTACTACTACTACCACTACTACTACCACTACTACTGCTACTACTACCACTACTACTACCACTACTACTGCTACTGCTACTGCTACTACTACTACTACTGCTACTACTACTGCTACTACTACTGCTACTACTACTACTACTACTACTACTACTGATACTGATACTACTACTGCTACTACTACTACTATTACTACTATTACTACTATTACTACTATTACTACTATTACTACTATTACTACTATTACTACTATTACTACTATTAATACTATTACTACTCTTACTACTCTTACTACTAGTACTACTAATACGTCTTTTCCAATTGGTTTTTCAGAATTATATAGTTTCATCTTTTTTCGTATTTGTGTTCAATCATTGCAAATTTGTTGATAATTTTCCTCAAATCAATGCCTTTTAAAGTTTTAAATACCGTAACGGATGCTATTGCAATTCGGATATTCAACATATTATTTCACTCAAAAAGCAATAATTTTTTTTGTTTTATTGCAAATTTAGCCTGACTTAGCAGATATCCTACATTAATTTGGTGTATGGTGTTTAAGAACACAGAACATTTTTGTTAATAAATTGTTGTTGCAGCAAAAGAAAATTGGCTAAATCATCGAGGAGTTCAAGTGGAGATGTGATGTCAGGTTTGTATGCTGTACACCTTTTAGGCTGATAGATAGAATAAAACAGCACGTGCCCACTGTTTTTAAAGAAAAATCTCCTGTCAAAAAAAAATCTCCTTTCGAGTTCAACCAAAAAGACAAACCATGTTACAAGCAAAATTGTGAATTCTGATTTTCCTTTGACGCAGCATTTGTTTTAGATTTAGATTTCTTGGGGTCAAATTATATAATGAACTGCCAATTGAAGTTCGAAGTGCGACCTCGATAAAAGAATTTATTATTTTATTGGACAAAGTTTTTAAAGTTTCTATCTAAATGAAGAATGATTTTATATTATTGTGTAGATCTAATTTTAGCTTCTATATTGAAATTAAACTGACAACAGTCCAAACTCTCAGGCGGGTTTAGCATATCACATACAATCTTCCAAGTTAAACTTCAGTGGATCGATCGAGGTTTTAAATTTTTCAGATTTCGAATCTGTGAGTAAATCAGATTTCTCAAATACATTTTTGTTATTTTCCTTTTAAGCTTAAAACAGGACCCATTTGAAAACAGAAGGTTTTGTAAATGTGTATGTATTTCTAAAATTTTTGAATTGGTTATCCTGTATAAATTGCGTAAAATAAAAAAAAATAAAGTTGCCAAATGGCAATTGCAGTGAAAACGTAGAAATAAATCAGTTCAAAATAATTGGTCGAGCTAAGTATAACTCTCATTTAGCAGCATTAGTGACAGTTCTTATTCAGTTTTCATCCCCTCCTCTTTGCAAACAAAAAGCATTTATAAACGGTTAAGACTTTTTCGATAATTAGTCACCAAACGTGATTCACTTTCCTCCGCCTGTTACAAAAAATCAATAAAAACATACTTGCATATTAATTTCAGCTTTCTTTTTCTGGTGTCTTTGGTCCAGTCGAGTGCCAGCAAAATAGCTATCGACCAAAATAATTTCCATAGCCATTTCAAAACCATTATCAGGTCGATGCGTTAGCTGTGATAGTTACTCTTGTTCATCTGTGTTAAATCTATTTTATATCAATATAGACAATCCATGTGTACTTGCTTCTGTTCACACATACATCAATCTTACTTTCTAAATCATGAAAATTAAGTAAAATTCTTAAAAGGACATGGAAGGATAGCAGTATTTATATACTGAGACATTTTTTATGATAGTAAAAATAGTACTAAAAATAATAATAATAATAATAATAATAATAATAATAATAATAATGATGACTGTTTTAAAAACATTAAAATGATTGACAAATATAGCTCTATAGTTATTGTAAATATGTTTATGGTCACACTTCACACTTTTCGTTGGTTTCAATTATTAGTCTTGAAACATTGCATTTTGTGAAAAGATGGTTAATTGGTAGTTTAGATATTTGGTGAAAATATTCGTTTGTTTTGCATTGATGCAAAAGTGGTATCACAAAAAGCTACAGATTGACATTTCATGACCACTTAAGCTCCATTCGGTTAAGAATTGCTTTGAATTAAAAGGGTTTTTTTTGCCTTTTGAAATAATCTCCGTTAATAAGATCACAGAATGAAAAAAACCAAATTGTTAAATGTATAGATTGTTGTTTTTATGATTTTGTAACTTATATTTTCTCATTCTTTCATTCTTTTTTATAGTATTATAAAGACTTTCGTTTTCATGTCTGTATTTTTAACCTTGACAAAATAAAGGGACGTTGAAAATGATATTTCATATTGGGAAAGGGGGATAATCGGCAACTACCCTTTTCTCTAAAAACACTGGGTATTTGGACAGAAATACATCTAATAATATTACTATTAAGCAAATTGGAATTTCTTGGAATAGTACTTCTCAAAGTCTGGTTTGTGTTTTTATCTTGATTAATACTTGTAAAGGTTAACTTTGCTAACAACCCCAACATTGTCATGCTCGGAAATATAACTTATAAAAACATGGTATGAAATGGACCATGTATATATATGGTCCATTTTATACTGCTATTTACTAATAGCACTTATATCTATCATAGTCGTATAAATGTAGTTACAGTAAATACGTACAGAGAAGATCGTCTTATAATTAATAGTAAAAGTGTTATCCAACATTGCATTGAGTTTCAATAAAACTTTTCAGCTTTTTATGATATTTAAAATCTATTTTTAGTTTTTAGCTGATAATATAAAGTGTATGATTTCAAAAACTATGTTCCTTCATTCGTTCGTTATTTTGAACATCCATATCTTCACCTAGATAACATTCTTCTAAGGCCATTTTTTCTGTTCTTCCTAAAATAAGTTTACTAGTCTTGAGCTATTTCACTGCTGTTACGACTCCGACATTTCTGCGATATAAAAATACAATGATTTTTGTCATAATAGACAATCAAGTTCTGGTCAAATATTTTAAAACAACTTTTCTTTTTTAGAACTAAAGCGGACCTGAATTTCAAGCAAAATGAAACTTATTTTGATCTTATTCCTCCATTTTAAAGTTGAACAAGGAAAAATGAGAGATATCACGCTTCATAAAACATTTTGATTCGCTTGATCATAAACGCACAATGAAGAAAAAATAAATAATGAAAATTAATATAAACAAATAATAATAAATAATAATATTAAAAGGAAACAAAACAAGGCATTCTTAATTCTTACATCGTGTTCTTTTTGAAATATATTTCTACTTAGAGTTTCTCATACATCCAACATTTTTCCCTTACCTACTGTTTAAAAATAACTGATAGGTTTACAAAAGCTACGTATATTTTTTAATCAAACCTATCTTGAAAAGTTCCCTTAACTTTACTATACTATAATTTATTTATATTTATTTTTCAAACTAAAAACTTTACAATACCCTTATTTCAAGCCATTTGCTGCACGTGAAATATCTGGTCCAATAAGTAATACATAGGTACATATAGTTTATCATACGAAATTCTATATTACCAGATATTTGCGTTTCTTGCATCCATGGGACGTATTTAGAAATAATTACATAATGACCGCTATTTTATTCCTAAGAGAAAGTGTTTTACTAGCCCAACCAATTTTTTGTCAGAAAAAACCCCAACTTTTCTTACTGAGTTAATTACCTTAGTCTCAAACTTTGCCTGTCTGTCTCGTTCCAGCTGTCTTTGATAGCACAAATGTAGGGTTTGATAATACCCTCTCTTCAGAATAAAAGCATATCCATGGAAAGAAATTTTATTTTGTAATAAGAATGCTTGGAAACCAGTTAAATAAGAACTTCGTGTCAGGCAACATCAAAAATGCAACAGTCTTAAAAGCAATTTTCATTTGAAAGCACTTCAACCCAGGTGATCAAGTCAGAATTAACATTTTGCAGCACAGGTCAACATTGTGAAAAAAAATTGACTTTTGTCTTGTTTCTCATAATGAAAAAGCTAGAAAAGAAGCCTCGGATGCTGTTCTCTTGTGTTCGATTGAATATTCAAGAGTCTGAAGTTCCAGTAACTCCTCAGTCAAGTTGCCTCCAGATTAATTTGTAACTAGCGTTTCAACTGAGTCATCTTGAATGGGACTTCAACAAAATTAATCCAACGACTTAAATACTCCCAAATTGTCTTCAAAGTTATCTATAATGAAAATCACAGTTGTCTTTACACTGATTATTTACGTTGATGAGGTGCTGATCTCACAAGTAAAATTCAAAGCTGACTGTACTATGTAATCTTTGAGCTTAAAATATCACATGGATGATTATTTTCTACCCCTATGATTTCATCTCTTTGCGTTTTCTATTAAAACAAAGCATTAACTAATCACTACGTAATATTTTTCGTGGTAACAATCTATAGCGTACTTAACAATCGAAACTTATTAGAAAATATAATATATAAAATATATAGTACATTCCAATACAATTTATTTAACGATGTCGTAATTGTAAACTGGACTTCAACATCCAGAATGAAAAATCAGAAATTGTCAATAGGATTTACCAGACGAAATAATCTGTGAAGGGCTTTTTCATATTTTAATGAAAAGGCAAAGGTAGGTAGTCAAAAGAATAGACTTATCTAAGATACTAATCATGATAATATTTTACATATGTTTATTCCCTTATCCTTCTACCTCTTCCCAAAGTTTAAAAATTACTTGATATAAAATCAGACCCGTTTTCTGGCAATCTTTCATATTATTAATAACATACACCCATCTGTTTATATATGATTATGTCAATATGTTTGTATACATATATGCAACGGATTAAGGTCTAGTTTGCTATTTGTTTTCTATGTTAGTTTGTCATCAGAAAGATGTTATGTAGACAGATTTTGATGATGGCTTGGTTAATTATTTCCGTAAGCATTGGCGTTTTTTTTTTATTTTCCTGTACAGACTATACTCAAAATGGGTAATTTAAAATATTGGTCATTAGAGAAAGAAAATTTGATTTTCTGTAAACAAGTTTTTATAAAACAATAGTAAAGTATACACCACTGGAAAACAT
The DNA here is from genome assembly GCA_003991215.1 of Morbakka virulenta. Lineage (NCBI taxonomy): Eukaryota > Metazoa > Cnidaria > Cubozoa > Carybdeida > Carukiidae > Morbakka > Morbakka virulenta. The sequence continues at coordinate 1,009,188 of RDPX01000263.1, forward strand.
CTCAAACACTTTATCTAATTACATAAATATTTCTGCGAGAAAAAAGGAATGAAAAGTGTTTTTAGTTTTTTTATGTTTACATAAAAAGGGGATCATTAAGAAAAACTGTGATATTCATGCAAAAATACAAGCAAATTTTTATTTGTACGTCGGCTCTTTTTTGAGTGAGTTTTACAAACTTTACAGTTTCGCTGGGCAAAGTTGTTGCTTATCTCCATCATTGTCTGGATTATTTTTTCATTAAATAGTACTTATAAAAGATTTAACTGAGAGGAATATATTCAGGAGGCCCTGGGGTGGGGTGGTTGGGTGCTGTAAAACGGAAGTTACGCACAGGCAAGACATCATTAATTTCTAAAAAGTTTATTCTTAATTACTACTGGTAATATTCATTTCATTTGATCGTATTTTCTTTTATACGAAAATTTCTTCTGCCTCATCAAATATCATATATAGTACTGACATTAAGAACAACAGTTTCAGGGGTAGAAACCCCAGTAGCAACATCAGCCTTAGAGACAATGTTCTCACCACAAACAATGTCTAGCTCTTCATTCCTCAGAAATTCTTCATCAGAAGATTCAGATGGGCAACAACTTCCTTCAAACTCACTTTATTCGCTTCCATGCACTTTACATACCCAATTTTTAATGACTTATCAAGCTTCATTATCCGATTTGGTAAACTGACTTCATAACCTGTGATATCACAACTTACTATCAATGTCATTCTTAGCTTAATTTGCATGATATTAACAAAATGTCACTCTTCATTGGTAGAAGATTTTTTAAACATTTTCAAGCAATAAAGCAGTTATGGTAAATTGCCCTTGAATTATGCTATAATTAATTTTTTGTTATTGAACATAGGAAAATCTGCTGACACCAGTCTTTACGAGAGAGGAAATCTAAGATACTGAACGGTTTTTAGTTCTGTAAAATATTTTGATGCCAAGAGAATTCTATGGTCTGTTTTAAGACTGGTCACTTTGTTGCTGATATGATTCAGCATTTTATCTTTACATTGAAAGAACGAATGGTATCAGTGAAGCTTTTATCAACGAACAAACATGTTTTTCAGGAAGAACAGTAAAAGCATTTGCATTGTAAAAATTGTACATAACGTATGTAATGACTGATGTTCTAATCTTGTATTAAAATTTATCAATAATATATTTTTTTCCCTCGATAGTAAACCTTCTTTGTTAGTAATTTCTATGTTTGGAATCCTCCACTAACTGAAGATTCGCAATTACTACATGATTCTCATTATTGTGAAAAAGTGGCTGACATTGGCAAACCCGAAACATTGAAACCCTGAAACTGGCAAACCAACAGTAAATGAGATATCGTCTATAACAACAACTGTAATTAATTTTGAAAAGAAAGACTTGAGGTGTTGTTGATAGAAGTAACTTTTTTAAAATTTTGAGGCAACGAATGTACAAACCCAGGCATGTTAAAGATCATTTTTAGCTTTCTATCTATCTATCTATCTGTCTATCTATCTATCTATCTATCTATCTATCTATCCATCTATCTATCCAACCATTCATCCCTCCTATTTATATCATATTATGTGTGTTCATATGCATATGTGTGTATGTACATATATAAATATGAAAGGGGAAGCGGAACTCGAAGTCTGAGGCTGATACTTTTACTAGAGGTTAGCAGACAGTAATCATAATCTTTTTTCTCGGTAACAAAACGGGATGGCAATGCTTCTTTTCAATCCAAGAGTAACCATACCTTGACAAGTCCATCGCCCAGGCTTCAAATACATTTCCCCTGATATTTCTACCCCACTCTTATAAGATTTGCAAGACAAAGGTAAGTATACTTTGTTCTTTTCTTTCCTGTCATAAGCCGAGTCTGGATGACCTTTGACCAACAGGTCATCATACGATTTTGAAGTTGAAATGTTTACCAGTGAAGTATTCTTTTGATCTTCGCAGTCACCTGAGACGAGAATGCCCTTGTGATGTCCATCAGTCCACAGTTCACAGTCAAACCTTTTGTTGTGTACATTTTTATTGATCGGCTGTACTAGTAAATGTTTGTTCCGGGTTTCTTATGACCTGGTCATATTTAGATATAGATATAAACGTTAAGAATAAAGAAGATGTTGTAGTGGGTATATTTAACTACATCACACTGTTATTATTGACAAACCTCTCTACCAGGCAACCAAGTTATACTTTCTCACCAACAGTCTCTCTCGCTCATATAGATATGTCATATATGACACGTCCCTTGGTTTTATTTTTTATAGCGTCTTAGTAGCAGATACTACATTTCCAATACAATTATCATGTCTTAAACTCTCCTTGGGAGGCAGGAAAATCTGGACTGTATTATATGTCTAACTGTGGTTATGGGGCTGGAAAAAAGATATAAATTGTTATCCTTGGCGAGAAGGCACGATTTTTTTAGCGAAAGAATGTAATCGAGTTTCCCAGCTATTTTTTTTTTAATTTAAGGAAAATGTTCTTACTGGACTGGTATTACATTTTTTTTCTGCACCTTGTTACCCTTGAGTCTACTGGAGCTAGATATCACACGATTATTACGAGGAGAATTTATTTCTGAAACTGTTTTCAAAATTTTATTTATTTTCAGGATCTCTAAATGATTTCATTACTCATAAGTTCGAGCTGTTCCTTTCGAGACAGAGAGAGAGAGAGAGAGAGAGAGAGAGAGAGAGAGAGAGAGAGAGAGAGAGAGAGAGAGAGAGAGGAGAGAGAGAGAGAGAGAGAGAGAAAGAAGAGAGAAAGAAAGAAAATCCAGCCAATAAACATTAAAAAATTATAGCAAACCCATAGAAACAGCACCCAAAGCAAACAAAAGTCATTACTAGTTTCTTATAAATTAACATCTCGAATATGAATCAATGGTGGCTAACTCAGGAAGGGTATACCAATAGCCCAACCAAAAGTGAGTTAATACTCTAAGCAATGCGCTTAGACCTAATCTTAGTCAAGTTGTACATTTTACAGTAAAGAAGAGTTTAGCTGAGAGCTATTCCACCATTTGAATTTTAAGGCTTTTTGCATTAGATGAAGA
>RDPX01000263.1:1013231-1036638 GCA_003991215.1 Morbakka virulenta
ACTATCCATTTCGACAAGCCTGTTTCGTGATTTTACTCACTCGTCAGGAAAATTTCCTGACGAGTGAGTAAAATCACGAAACAGGCTTGTCGAAATGGATAGTGTAGTTTTTTTATTCTTTCCAACTTATTATATCTTTTATTACGCTCTGCATTTATGTATCGAGCACTCTAATACAGTTAACCGAATCGAATGTACCATATATACACATATATACATATATATATATGTATATATACCCTAGAAATGTGACACTTTTTCTATAAAGTCTGTAGGTTAGTTTGTGGGAATGCTGAGTGATGAACCCTTGACACATCTGTAAAGCAATCACGGTCGGTCACAAGCCCGAGCTTACAGTCGCACCCTTTTTTCTTTTTTCTTGTCCTGCCTTGTCCCGTATTGGTGATTTTGAGAATCTTAAACTTCAGAAACACAAATCTGGACGAACACAACTTTGTCAGATTTCTTAAAGTTGATTAAAAGAGTAAAGGAAAATGTCACAGGTAGAAGACACATATGACTTAAAGAAGTGACATTTCAATTTGTTAAAATTGTCCTGATAACTTCTTAGATGGGTAATACTTGTCTTACTTATCTGGGTAATAAGATAGAGAAGTTTAAGTTGAATTAATTACATTGAAAAACTTTTTTCCAATTGCCACAGCTTAAGTTAAATGCCATTTTAATAAAAGTGCAATTTTGCTGAATGAGGCATATTTGAGATCTGAGAAATTTCCTGCAGAGATGACTTTGCATTGTCTTATCAGTATTTCACTAAAAGAAAACTTTGTATTCATTGTTTTCTAAATGAAATTGACGTTTTAAAAGCATAAATAATGAGAACTGAGAGCTATAAACTTTTATTTTCTATTGAATTATACAGTAAATAGTAATTATTGAAGTCAGTGTGTATTTTGTTTTATCTTAACTTCAAAATCACCTCTGGCGTCAAAGTGTTAAGACTGGCGTTGCGTGATCAGAAATGGATATGTTCTTCAGAACAGTTCTCGTTCAGTTTATAGTTTTGCCTGAGCTTTTTCGTTTCTTTTTGTCTCTTTGTCTCTCTGTTACTTTGTCTCTGTGTTTTTTGTTGCTTTGTCTGTTTGTCTGTTTGTCTGTTTATGTTAAGAAAATCCATTATAGTTTCGTAATGATTTTGATGAAATTTTAAGAATATTATTGGCGATACAAGCAAGATAATAAAATCATTTTTAACATTGTACAAAAAGTGATTTTATATGTTAAAAGGAATGCAGCTCAGAATATTTGGAAAATAACACCAATATTTGGGTAAATAAGATGCTTTTGTCGCATTGAAATTATTGAGCTTGAAAAAAATACCAATTCAATAAAGCTTATATTCTTTATATAATTAGCTAAAATATGAAAATTTATTCAAAATATTTCAAAGATGTCCTAGAAATTATTAAAAACTACCGCCAAAATCTAAGAAAAATTGAAAACGAGACACAATTTCTCAAAAACAAAAAAGAACTCTTTTCAAATCAAATAAAAAAACAGCAAAGCTGAATTATTTAATTAATTATTTCCATTTGTTCTCTTCATTCGCTTTGGACAAAACAGAATCACAATCAAGTTATTAACGCAAAACTGTTTGTAACGGACATTTGCATAGCATTACTACATTATTTAAAAGGCAATTTTTCCAACCAAATACATTTTTCAGCAACATATAAAAATACTAGCATGGCTTCAAAACTATTATTTTATAAAAATATATACGTATATATAATATTTCAAATGTAGAACAAAGAAAAGAAAAGTCTTAATGCAAAGTGTCAAGTATTGTAATGCGTCATGATCGCTATTAACTATTCCTCTTTCTTCTTCTTCTTTTGCTTTCTGTTGTTCCCTGATTTAGGGGTCGCCACAGCGAATTTTCGTCCTCCATATGGCACGATGTTGGGTGTCCTCGCATTTTAGCCCCTTTTCCATCATATTAGCTTTGATGTTATCCATCCATCTTTGGTTTGGTCGCCCTCTTCTTCTCCTTCCTGGTATATCCATCTTCAGCACTCTTCTCCCGACATAGCCCTCTTCTCTCCTCTCCACGTGCCCGAACCATCTCAATCTGGACTACCTTATCTTCTGAGAGAGTTCTCCAACATCCAGCCTGTTTCTCACTATCTCGGTGCGCAACTTGTCTCTTCGAGTAACACCCAGAGCCCATCGAAGCATTGTCATTTCTGCTACATTCATCCGTTTCTCGAGTCCTGCCGTCAAAGGAACAGTTTCCATGCCTTACATCATTGCCGGTCTTATTATTGTCTTGTAGAGCTTGCCCTTCACTTTCTCTGGCACTCTTTTGTTGCACTATTCCATAAATCTTTAATTTACTATTTACATGTTTTTAACTTTATAATTTTAATCTCTGGTCCAAATTACCCTTTTTTTTACCAAAGATCGATTTTTCACCAGGCGTCAACCAATCATCTTGGGCACCATTTTTGAATCCCTATCCAATAACATTTGCTGATATACTGCAGCTAGGTAGAATACTGTACCTTAAACTTTCTAATAAAATGGATTTCTAGCTCATTTTCCCTTTCGCATTAATTTTACCATAAAACCTACCCAGCAGATGTCGTAAGCAATGCTGCCTTTGATTTAATAAAAAAACTGTGTTATCATTTATTATCGTTACTGAAATTATAAGTGCTTTACTTATGCCCTAAATCTATTCTATATTGAGCTTTTTTTTTATCTGGAGCATCATATTTTCATGAGAGAGAAAACAATGGCTGTAAAGAACTCCATTACACCACAGAAAATTACCACTGGAGTTAAGGAGTCGTTGATTTACTGTTTTGACTGCGGAATCTCGTTTACAGTTACTATTTCGACACTAGTGTTATTCAATAACGTCCTTCATCGCCCATCAGGAATAAATAAGATTTTTTTTAAATTTTCAAAATAGTTATGGGCAAGATATGATACAGTAAACCATATTTTAATCCAAGAAATTTACAACAACACTCACTACAGAACAGAAAAAGAAAAAAAATTTGTTTTTCGTTCATGCATTGGACACGCGGTAATTTTTAGCAAAAGAGCTTTCCAATGCAGTTGAATTTCCTTTAATATGTATTGTACATTTAAAACTATGCCAGCTGAATTTAATTTACTTTTACTGATATCAGTTATTTGACCGATCCACTAACTCTCTCAATGGGATCATTACGAAAACGGTCCCCTACATGATCAAAGAAGGCAATTTCCTCGCACGTTTCAGATAGAAACTGCAGGTGCTCGTGTCGTATGGTACTCTGGCAGGTGGTGTGAAGTTACTGACGCTTTAAGGCTAACATGCTAGCATTAGTTGTAACTATTCCAATTTTCAATAAATTTGATATGAAAAGCAAGGTCTGGCCTCTTGTGCAGTATTCATGATGTAAAACTGGCAGCAAAAAAGGTAATTCGACAGTATATAACGCTAACTTCAATGCAGTGTTTTTTTAAATACCTCGGTTAGAAACTTTGAAGGAAAAGCTATTTTTATAGGGTGCTGCTCTATGAGATATAATACCTTCTGTTATTTGTCGCTAGACCTAAAATTACTTTAGACTGTTCTTTTTCAATCGCATAGAAATAGAAATCATAATTTTGCATGGTTTATTTGTTCTTTGAAATAAACAAAACATATTTTTCTTTTTTTTACATTGGCTATTGATTCACAAATATTTCTTACCATTATTTTCCAATCATGTCACACAAAAATAGTTTCTCAAAGTCTATACCACAAATCAAGTTCAATTATATTTGTTTGCTTATCAAATCTCTATGTCAAACTATTTACAATAAAAACCTTTTATTTTTCAAAGAGAAATAAAGAAATAAAAATATCTTGACATTAATTGCAAAGGATCGTATTCTGCAATTATATAGTTAGTTATGTTCGTACAATACAATATTCAACAATTAATTTTTTTTTTATTGTTTGACAGACCCTTCATCAGGCATAGGTATAAAACGAGCAAGCAAGTCGTGTTAGCTTACAGACATACCCGCTTATGTTGTTTTTCTCTCTATATTATTGTATTAGAAATTGCTTGTTTTCACTTTTTGCATTGCATTTTGATATTACTATTAAATATTAATAGGCAATACTATTTACACTGAAAAATTAATAATACAAGCTACTCTGATCCTCGACATTTTTTACAGTTTCATCGAGTTTGTCTACTGCATTTGAACATCAGTACCCCTGCTAGTGAGCATCACATTAAAAAAAATCTTATTTAAGGGCTAGAAATATTTGTAGAAAATTATGAACTGACTACCGCAATATCAGTTCTTTTCAAATATAAGAGATTAATTTTATTTGTTTTAATAACTACAGACTTTCTGTTATCACCTTCTTGGAAAAAAAGAAAATCAAGACACTTTATGAGGCATTTGATTAGCGAGTACACCACAGTTTTTCTTCTGGTTATTATGCAAAATATAGTACCTCCAGAAACTCTTTCACCTGTTCCAGAACTTACATCCTATTGCAGTTAATATATTCATGAGCAGTTGAAAAGTTGTGTCTAAAGAAGTATAATTTTAAACGTAACAAACTTGAAACTTAAATTTACCTCCCTTTTTTATTAAGTTATTTCTTTCACCTGATATGCAAAGTTAAGAAATAGGTAATGAAGCTGCAATCTTTGAGATAGAATTGTATTAATTATGAATTAAATTTATGTGAAGATCTTTTAGTTTTTTCAAAAAATACATTTTTAAATCAGAAATTGGAAGGACATTCTTGACATGGAAATTTTATCACTTATGGTCTGAGACTACATGACTGGATTCAAAGTGTAATTCTATATGGATTTGTCAAAATGCAATATTTGTCGTTCCCGTGGTGTGCAGAACAAAATGGATGAATCATAAGGTTCTACCAGACTGTGGAGAAACGACGACCTACTCATGAAAAAAGCAAAGATGTATATAATTATTATTACATTATGGGAATTATCTTTGGCAAGGTAGTGGTATGCGGGTTATTTTACATAAATTTATGAAAGAATTATTAGGAAAATATTGAAATGTTCCTCTATTTAAAAGGGTCATATTCTCTTTCTCTGCATCAACTTTGGAACATTTGGAAAATAAGTTGAAGAATTCCTTTCGATACTAAATGGAGATTAAGATGAAGTAGTACATCATCCTATTCGTGATAGGTGATGCTAATAGAAACTGAGCCAAGTCCTAAGAGAGTAAGACCCACAAACTTATGGAATGTATGTACAAAACCAGTCAAGCAGGAAAGTTTGTCAAATTGTGTGAGCAAATCAATTTGGTGGTTTTTAATGCCAATTAAAAACAGTATCTATAACAATATCTTAAAGAAATTGAACAAAAGTAACATTGATATATTTGTAGATCCCCAGTTACAGTGAATGATAGGAATTGATATGCAGCTCTAAATGTCCCTAACAAAGATGAAACGTCAATAGGACTTTTAAGATAAACCAAATCTAAAATAAAGGCTTAAGAAACAATTCAACTCGAGAAGAAAATAACTCAAAATGATCACCAATAAAACTCTGGATGTTAACTTGAGGACAAAATAGCTAAAAAGAGGAATCCACATTTCAAGAGGAAGAGAGCTTTAAGAGAACTGAGATGGAAAATACCAACATACAATTAAAAGGAGAATATTACAGAGTTATATAAGGCTTTTATAAAAATGATATTAGATACAGTTTTACTTCAATAAAGATGCCAAAAGAAAGGAAATTCGTGGATTTTTTAACGAAAGAAGTAGATTTAACCAACAGAAGGAAAATGACTCTTGGTTTACATTAAAGGTCTGTTACCTTTAGAGGAAGTTAATTTTCTGTACAATTTACCTTTACATCGAAAGACAATGTATAAACTTTGTTGAATTGTTGGTTGGAAGTTGACATACGATTACTGCAAATCCAAACATTGGGCACTTATAATTTATTGACTAAATTCTGGTGGTTAAAAACTAAAAAAACTGGATTCAATTAAACATTCTTGATCTTCAGAGGACTGAATATATATATATATATATATATATAACATATATATAAAATATATAATAAAATATATATAATATTTAACATCATTATTTTGTATATATATATATATATATATATATATATATATATATATATATACAAGATAATGATGTTAAACCATTAAAATAAACAATCTGTACGTGTACATAACTAATTTCATTGATCAGAGATTAACGAAAGCAACCTTTACATATTCCTTAGAATTTCATAAGGAATAATCAACTCTTTCGACGGCTTGCTTTTATCCACTGAAAACTAGGAAGAAATACGTAGTTTCTAACAAGAAAATTAGATGAAATAAATCACATATTTCAATTTATTACCGTAGGAAAAATATCTGCATTTGTCTTAAAGAAAATTATTAAAAATGTGGAAGGCATAAAATGTTTGAAAATCATTGATAACTAGGTGATTTAGCGCTAGTGAAATAAGGCTCGTCTGCTGAATTCTTTTCTCCTCATAAAAGAAAATACTAGCTGATTTCTCGGCCATTGCTCAATAGGATTATTGAACTGCATTGACAAGACACTTCATAATCAGTCTCCCCTACCGATTCCAGACACAGCCGTCCACAATTTTTTTATACAATTCATATATACGTCGGTGACAATCTGAGACACGTAGTTTACCTATTTCCATTTTGATAAGCATAGAAATCCTCCTTTTATTTTAATGTTTAATATGAGCTATAAATAACCTATTTCAACCTTAATTTTATTTCTAAAAATCAGCCAAACAAATTTGCCAAATCTATACTAGTGCATTTGGTATTACTACAAGAAATGGTCTTGGCAACAGTGCAATACCAATTACAATTTTACATTTATCGGTTGTACAGGCAAAATTAAATTGAAGGCGATAGCTTGAGTGATGAAAACTCGAGAGAAGTTGTGAAAGCACACGTTAGCTATAAACCAGGTCTATGCATCAGAAATCAAATTTGCCTTGGACTAATCATAGAAGAAGACTGGGGGTACTATCAATTCCTTTACCGTACGTCTTATCCACAATATGGAAGTTGTTCTCACATGTATATGGTTTAATAACAAAGAGGTATATCGAAAAGTATGCTTGTTTTTAATATTGATGGGTAAGGTGTAAAGTGTAAAACTAAGGAGAAAGTAGCTCCATCAAATCTATGAAAAAAATTATTNATTTAACATCATTATTTTGTATATATATATATATATATATATATATACAAGATAATGATGTTAAACCATTAAAATAAACAATCTGTACGTGTACATAACTAATTTCATTGATCAGAGATTAACGAAAGCAACCTTTACATATTCCTTAGAATTTCATAAGGAATAATCAACTCTTTCGACGGCTTGCTTTTATCCACTGAAAACTAGGAAGAAATACGTAGTTTCTAACAAGAAAATTAGATGAAATAAATCACATATTTCAATTTATTACCGTAGGAAAAATATCTGCATTTGTCTTAAAGAAAATTATTAAAAATGTGGAAGGCATAAAATGTTTGAAAATCATTGATAACTAGGTGATTTAGCGCTAGTGAAATAAGGCTCGTCTGCTGAATTCTTTTCTCCTCATAAAAGAAAATACTAGCTGATTTCTCGGCCATTGCTCAATAGGATTATTGAACTGCATTGACAAGACACTTCATAATCAGTCTCCCCTACCGATTCCAGACACAGCCGTCCACAATTTTTTTATACAATTCATATATACGTCGGTGACAATCTGAGACACGTAGTTTACCTATTTCCATTTTGATAAGCATAGAAATCCTCCTTTTATTTTAATGTTTAATATGAGCTATAAATAACCTATTTCAACCTTAATTTTATTTCTAAAAATCAGCCAAACAAATTTGCCAAATCTATACTAGTGCATTTGGTATTACTACAAGAAATGGCCTTGGCAACAGTGCAATACCAATTACAATTTTACATTTATCGGTTGTACAGGCAAAATTAAACTGAAGGCGATAGCTTGAGTGATGAAAACTCGAGAGAAGTTGTGAAAGCACACGTTAGCTATAAACCAGGTCTATGCATCAGAAATCAAATTTGCCTTGGACTAATCATAGAAGAAGACTGGGGGTACTATCAATTCCTTTACCGTACGTCTTATCCACAATATGGAAGTTGTTCTCACATGTATATGGTTTAATAACAAAGAGGTATATCGAAAAGTATGCTTGTTTTTAATATTGATGGGTAAGGTGTAAAGTGTAAAACTAAGGAGAAAGTAGCTCCATCAAATCTATGAAAAAAATTATTAATAACCCCTGCTATGCCGAGTATATTATAAAAGTCAACTAAAACCACACTGTAACATTCGATAACAAGGATAAAAGTCACCAAGCAAAAAGACTGGTACTTAATGTCCCTCACAGAAAAAAAGAGATAGAAATCTGAAGAGATATTTCACAGCATACCATAAACGGACATTAGTTAGAAGTGTTTGACTAGTTCAACTAGCTTAGAGATATAGTTAACAAGAGTTGTTACAACAGAAGGAAAGCTCGATGACAAATTGTATAGTTGTAACAGCAAAAGGTTTAGCACTATGATCTTGAAACATTCTGAAAAGACAAATCATTTGGATTAAAACAAACTCATACATCTGAGCTTACTTATGTTGACGAAATATTCCATCCTGTCAGGTAAAGTCACATAACATAAAGGTTTAAGGGAAAATTGAATGTCCCATCACTTAAAAGTAATGCAGGTCAAAGATGTATATCTTACCAAGGGTCAAAAATGGGAAATAATTTGGCATCGGACTTAAAATCTAATGCAATGTCAATACATTCAAACACAGGATCAAAGATAACATTTTCCAAAATATAAAGAGAGAGGAAGATGATATGTATGTATCCTACTGACACATTCTTTAATCATAATTCAGCAATGCTAATTTACATTTCAGTAAAATCACTTTTAAGATGATGGATGTTCAAGCATTTCGTGGGGGTTTTTTGACAAAGTTTCCATTATGAGTTATCACCTCTGTTTCAATTTTAAATGATATTTAAGAAGCAGTTTTAGTTCCTAGGTAAGTTGATGTAGACGATATCTCATTTATTGCTGCCAGTCAATTTGTGATAAATAGCTATTGAGTAATAAACACGTTTGGGATGCCCTTTTTCACTTTCTTATTTCACACTTTGTTCTACTTTAAGAGTTCCTAGATTGAAGTAGAACTATACATCTATACATTACAATATTTTCATCTGTTAGTAAGAATTGTGAAATACTAAGTGTGCATATAATGATGCAATAGTTAAGAAGTTACAGGGTGCTTCCTACCAATTTGACTATAACTCAGCATGCCACTAATACACTCATTGGCAAACTTGTAAAAATTTGTGTATTTTTTCTAACTTTAGAATTGGTTTTATTATACTTACTCAGGAAGTCGTTAAAAATCAAAGGTGTATTTTCAGTGTTGAATTAAGTAGATATTGTCTATCATTGATTGCATATTCACTGTATTAATATCTTAATCTGACAGAATTTTGTTTGATGAGTCGATCTCTTTTATTTAACATATCCAATTAGGTTTGTTTGTTTGTGTTTTAATCGATCTGATTTATAAATGGTATTTTTGAAATAAAGATCCCGCTGTACAATTCTTTCAGACAATTTCCAAAAGTATAAATGATTATATAAAAAAAGCAGAGAAAACATGCATAAAAATTATGGTTAAATACCTGAATGGAAAAGAAACTTAATTGATATAAAAATACACAGACAAAAGTGAGTTTAAATGATATATTTCGTTCCCAGAAACATCTTCACACTTATTGTAGTATCTAAAATAGAAAACAGGAAATTCAATAATAAAAATTTTGAGCACGTAAGAAATATACAGAGAAGACAGAGCCCAAAAACGAAATTAGACTGAGGAGTAAACTCAAAAGCTCAGGTGATTAAGTCAGTAGACATGACAACCTGAATTATGGTTAAATACCTGAATGGAAAAGAAACTTAATTAATATAAAAATACACAGACAAAAGTGAGTTTAAATGATATATTTCGTTCCCAGAAACATCTTCACACTTATTGTAGTATCTAAAATAGAAAACAGGAAATTCAATAATAAATATTTTGAGCACGTAAGAAATATACAGAGAAGACAGAGCCCAAAAACGAAATTAGACTGAGGAGTAAACTCAAAAGCTCAGGTGATTAAGTCAGTAGACATGACAACCTGAATTATGGTTAAATACCTGAATGGAAAAGAAACTTAATTGATATAAAAATACACAGACAAAAGTGAGTTTAAATGATATATTTCGTTCCCAGAAACATCTTCACACTTATTGTAGTATCTAAAATAGAAAACAGGAAATTCAATAATAAACATTTTGAGCACGTAAGAAATATACAGAGAAGACAGAGCCCAAAAACGAAATTAGACTGAGGAGTAAACTCAAAAGCTCAGGTGATTAAGTCAGTAGACATGACAACCTGAATTATGGTTAAATACCTGAATGGAAAAGAAACTTAATTGATATAAAAATACACAGACAAAAGTGAGTTTAAATGATATATTTCGTTCCCAGAAACATCTTCACACTTATTGTAGTATCTAAAATAGAAAACAGGAAATTCAATAATAAACATTTTGAGCACGTAAGAAATATACAGAGAAGACAGAGCCCAAAAACGAAATTAGACTGAGGAGTAAACTCAAAAGCTCAGGTGATTAAGTCAGTAGACATGACAACCTGAATTATGGTTAAATACCTGAATGGAAAAGAAACTTAATTGATATAAAAATACACAGACAAAAGTGAGTTTAAATGATATATTTCGTTCCCAGAAACATCTTCACACTTATTGTAGTATCTAAAATAGAAAACAGGAAATTCAATAATAAATATTTTGAGCACGTAAGAAATATACAGAGAAGACAGAGCCCAAAAACGAAATTAGACTGAGGAGTAAACTCAAAAGCTCAGGTGATTAAGTCAGTAGACATGACAACCTGAATTATGGTTAAATACCTGAATGGAAAAGAAACTTAATTGATATAAAAATACACAGACAAAAGTGAGTTTAAATGATATATTTCGTTCCCAGAAACATCTTCACACTTATTGTAGTATCTAAAATAGAAAACAGGAAATTCAATAATAAATATTTTGAGCACGTAAGAAATATACAGAGAAGACAGAGCCCAAAAACGAAATTAGACTGAGGAGTAAACTCAAAAGCTCAGGTGATTAAGTCAGTAGACATGACAACCTGAATTATGGTTAAATACCTGAATGGAAAAGAAACTTAATTGATATAAAAATACACAGACAAAAGTGAGTTTAAATGATATATTTCGTTCCCAGAAACATCTTCACACTTATTGTAGTATCTAAAATAGAAAACAGGAAATTCAATAATAAAAATTTTGAGCACGTAAGAAACATACAGAGAAGACAGAGCCCAAAAACGAAATTAGACTGAGGAGTAAACTCAAAAGCTCAGGTGATTAAGTCAGTAGACATGACAACCTAGAAAGCCTTAAAAGCTCTAACAGTCCAAGTAAAGGAAGCTACATTTTGCCATCGTTTTGACTCTTAGATTTACGCAGTATAGAAAAATTTAATTTCTGGAATTGTGTATGTGCGGCACTCCCACCGCGTCACTTACTCTGGGGTATCACAGGACTAATATGCAATCAAGGAATATCATTTCACCAGACTCATTTAATCAGAATTACAATTAGTTGAGGATAGGACAGACAAAGATATGCCCATTCAACCCACCTACTGTGGCAGCGAAACATCTATTAAAGCACCGCCCATCTCTCTGCCCAAGCCCTCGACGACAGCATTTCCTTACTTATTACTTACCCCTCTTTTTAGGTTTGCAGAACCCTAAAAAGAGTCTTTATTTTCGATCAGACAAGGAAATTGATTACTTGTTTGTATTTCGTACATTTCTCAAAAAATTAGCCATCGTTAAAGCTGATTAAAAAATAATAGAATATTTTGATAATATATTAATAAAATAATTGTCATGTTTTAATTAATATGCTCAGCATTCTTGAGTGCCTCTTTTACAACATTTTCCCTTGATACTAAAGATGCTAGCATCTGACATCTGGCTGACTCTATAATTTTGTTCTTGTCCTCCCAACTAAAAACTCCATACCAAAGGGCATGATATATTCTTGTATTAACATAAAAAAAATTTTTGAATTTTAAAAAAACTACTGTTTTAATGGAAGTCTTCTTAAAAAGTGAAATATTTTTCAAAGCCTCCTACTATTTCAATTAAGTTGTTCTATCAAATGCTTGGAAACTTTTTTCTGTAAGTACTACTTTTTTCAGCTTTGACTAAAATCCAATTATTACAAAGTTAAGCTTATTTTGTCGGCCAAGAAGATTTATCAGTCAACACAACAAACAAATACTAACAACAACAAAAAAGGAAACCGATTCAGCAGAAGATTGTATCTCCAAGGTCTAATATGGCAAAACTCCAGTTTTCACCGCCAAAACTTCCTCTTATGTTTACAGATCTCAATTTGTATTTAGTTTTAATCAACACGTAAACGTGATATATGACTTTAATTCGCACTAACAAATTTGGTTTCATGCTAGGAAAATTGGAGTTACAAAATATTTAAAATCTAAAACAAGATAGTACTGCTACACTTTCTGAAAGTTATTTTACTTTATGTGTTAAAAACCAAAAACAATATCTAGAAGGCAAGTCTTCCAGCTCTTCAAAGTAAATGCTGATAAATTTTTTAAAAGCCAACTGTGCACAGACAAGAAATCTTTTGATCCTGAATATTATGGAAAAAAGAATTTATACTGGAACAGGTCAAATTTTAAAAAAATCCCATACATTCCAGTGTCCTTTTCTACATAAAACAGAATTTGTATGATCTTTTAAAATAATTTAGTAATTGCAAAAGTTGTTTACAATTTTGGAAGACCAGGTGATACTAAATAATAGGAAATTGATATTTACAATGATTTTAACTTCTCTTAAATTTAGACGTTTCCCCCAAAATATAAGGAAATTTGCTTCCCAATCGAGGCACCAATTGCATGCTTTTGCCAAGTCCTGGTGAAATCTAATAAAGTGGTTATCACAGAATTCTAAAATATGGTGGCATGTCACACACTCCACTTAAATTAAAAAAATTAGTTTTTATCCTAGTACTATTGATGGAAGTAAAATTTTGATCTTTTCTGTTTGGTGTGTCAATTTGGCCTTATAAATCTGAGAAATATTGTTTGCTCAAAAAGAAACATTCTACAAAAAAGAAAGTTTCTATCAGATTCAAAACATAATACCTGAGATTTTACTACTATTACTACTATAACTACTACTACCACTACTACTACTACTACTACTACTACTACTACTTTTACTACTATTATTATTATTATTATTATTATTATTACTACTACCACTATTACTACTACTACTATTACTACTACTAAAACAGTTATAAAGATGTTGTTTCTATCAAAATTACGTACAGTGTTCCATAAAACTATTACTTTATAGCAAAGGTATACCACAGACGTACTGAATAGCAAGCTTATCACCTACATTTTCTGCGTCTGAGAATTCAAGAAAGTGAATACACTTTACTGCATAAGAATTTATTATACGCAGTGAAACTGACAATGAGTACTAATTTAATAAATGAACACAGATGGATGTAAACATACCTAATTTATATATATGTAAAATATTTAATTACATATTTTATTATATATCTAAATAAGCATTTTAGTGCGTATAGCATTGCGTTTTTCGAAAGCAAATATAATGAGTTGATTAATTTTTAAGTTACCAAGAGACAGAATATTTTAAAACTATGCTATAATTTTTTTTTTATTTCATAGGTCAAATTTTATTTGCCCTAGTGCTAACGTTATTAAAAATTTTATTGAATATCTATAAAAACAAGTTGTATTTGATGTAATTATTAAGGTATAAATTCAGTGCTATTTTCAACAAAAATTTTAATGAAAAAGAGGATTGAAGTATTAAAATAAATGAAAACGATCAATGTCCTGCTGGGTGTTAAAAACATACTTGAAAAAAATAAATGTTCATTCACTACATGAATAATATAATAAACAATTGCTTGTTGATAGTTATCAGTGTACTTGTTAAGTGCAGATTTTCCTTTGAGCTCACATATCCCTTCAGTGTATTAACTCAAGGTTAATCCCCAGTAAGTATTTACTTGCGTCTTCAGGACCAACATTAAACCCTTATTATCCATCAATATTAAGTGAGTATTCACATCATTTATTTGATTCCTCAGCAGGGGTTCTACAGTTGGTAATTTATTTTACAGATATGTCCTTCACTAGCATAATCGAAATTAAAAGATCATTTCTATGGAATCAGCAGATCAAATCCTGGTAAAATCATTTTATACAAATAATCCTCCTTGAGATTATTGACCCTGCAGAGTGGTTTAATATGTCATTTGGAAGCAAGCCCATAGATAAACTGAAGAGTGGGATTTTAATAGCAACGCACTATGTACAACTTCAACATCTTTCATTTCCATAGAACGTACTATTACCCAAAATTGTTCAAATTCCTAAATATGCTGATGAGTAACTGTTAAAAACTAAACAACCTCATTGCAATACATCTAGGTTTTACTTCTCTGCGATTTATCAATTTAATGTGAGACGTACGATGAATATTAATAGTATATGACTATATTTGTACCATAAAGGCTACAATCTATATTTTGGCCCATACTATAGTTAATTGTTGAGACTCCGAGTTACAGAAAAATGCCCTAAATTTATATATATATATATATATATATATATAGTAATATATAATAAAGTATACCCATGTTCACTAAGAGTGCTCAATGTTTCCAGAGCATTTATAAATCCAGTATAGTATACAAAATAACTAGAAAAATTTAGCAGTTACTACTAGTTTCATGTTTTCTTAACAATCTTCAAACATGCATGTTTGCAGATTGTTAAGAAAACATGAAACTAGTAGTAACTGCTAAATTTGTCTAGATGTTTTGTATACTATACTGGATTTATATATATATATATACTACTGTAATTTACCACTTTAATCAGTCTGAAGACAACTGTCACCTTAAATACACAGTGATTGCCCTTAATACCAAAAAGCAATATTTAGGCAATCACAGTAAATCACCTCATATTCCTTTTTGGAATATATTGCCTTCTTCCATTACAACTACTACAACTACTACTATTACTACCAATACTACTGCTATCACTACTACTACATAGGATTGTAATGCACGTGTTTCGGAGTAAAAATTATGTCATATCCAGTAAAGTTTTTGAACTTTTGTATGATAATTTTTCATTAGGTCACCAAACAAATAGTGAGCATGCAGTAAAATAGAAAAGGCTGAGTGTAAACTTAGTTAAAAAAAGAAAGTCGCGTATTCGAAAGTCCAGTTCCGTCTAGGACATTAATATTACTGAATCGTATAGGGAAACACCTCAAAAATATATTTTCTATGAATATTCTGTTGGTGGGAGAAAGTTTCTTGGATTAGATCTTGATTACCTCGTAAGCAACTGGTGTACAAAAGTCAAACAGCGGAACATTAGACTTTCTTAGATGCCAAACAAGAACAAAGAAAAGCACAAAGCAAAAATCCTTTCAAAGCAACAAGGAGCATCCGGTAAACCCACTAGCAGTTCCAAAAGCAATCAATCATGTCTACTTACTTTATTTATTGAAATCGAGAAGTACATACGTTTAATGTCTCGGACTAAATTTAAATATTGTATTACGTTACAATTAAAATATATAACAAAAGTACATTTAAAAGTGAAAGTATTTTTATAACGGGGACTATCTATATTTCCATAACTGTGGAATCAAATACATCACATATCAAATATGAACTCATCTTTACATGTAATATGATTTCAAAAGTAATTCAATTTGTTATTTAAGTCTCTCTAATGATGTTTACTAATAATCTAAATGTAAATTATTGTTATCAGAAAAAAACCCCAGTAAAATCCTTAATCTGGCAGGTCTTCATAATTTTTGTTAGTAGTGTTACAATAAAGGGTTCTCTTTTAATGGCTACGTTTATGGAAAGGAAAAGCTGCCATAGTACATAGGATAGCAACCGACTCTTCCAGAAGCAAAATGCTGTTTGCCTTGAATATATTTACGAAGATGACAAAATGAGATACATTTCTCTTTCAAACAACAAAATTAAAAGGATAATAAATAAAATGACAGATGATGTTGAAAGCCAATTCTGTTGGAGCTTCCTTGAGTCCCTAATAAATAACACTAAGATTCCACCTAAGAGAGATATTTTTAAAAGAATCTCACTTGTTTGTGTTAAATTATTTTATTAAGGTCATTTAAAAACAGATTTTTTGAGTGTCCTAGCACTGTAAACAAAGTTGACAGGAGAAAAAATATTAAGGTCTTAGATGGAATTATGTACGGAAATTTCTATTAATCACTTGTGTTTTTATGTGTACTAATAGTGGCCTGCAACAATGATTGATCATTCCTCTAGCTTTTCTGATTGCTTAAAATTCAAGACACCTAATATGTCATTGATCATAATGTGCTGCCAAAGAAAGAAGATTGATAAACTTGGGCCAGGTGATACACAACGTGGCTGAACTCATAAAGAGTTTTAAATTAAGTGAGCATAACACAAGATTTTTAGAACAGTGTTATTATGACACAGAAGCGAAAGAAGGGTAGCTCATTCAATATAAAGAGTTCTGATACTCGTTGACGAATAAAGTTTTCACTACTGTGCCTGTGCTCCTCTGCATATTAACAGTATTCCTAGTTAAGAAGCCGTGTTTAATCATCAACAATTTCAACTTTGATTACCAGATAGGAAAACCATTTTATTTGTACGACACTTTTATCTATTACAAGGAGCTCCATCTGTTACCCAAAGATATACTTTTAAATATGATCGATAAAATTTGTCCTGAATTTGTGGGTGAAAAATGGGATTTGTAGTGTATAAACTCCATTCCACAAATACAAGGGGTGTACAGGAAGGAAACGTGATGTTCCCTGGAGACCTTGACTCCAAACACCTAGCTTGCACAATCAGCAAGATTTAAAAGATTGTATTCCTCCTCAAAGAATCCAAGTCTTGAAACGTTCTGATAGATGTTTGTAGAATTAATTGTTCCAAATACTCTTCCTGTTAAAGTTTTTTTTTCTTTCTTTCCTTAATAACTTGACATTCTATTCTACTATCGTCCTAAAAGTTATTGGAACTGCCTGGGGTATATCTTTGAATGGTCAAATTAACATTGATTTATTTCTCTCGCGCTGAATCGGTAATTGAAACCGGACGTGATTCTTCCTCGTAAATTTGGAGTCGATGAGTAACTTTTCTTAAACTAAATTTAGGACTGAAGGTCTATATTGTTGAGAATTGGGTCACATTATCCACTTTGTCAGCCCTTATGGCCTCCCCAGTGGTTGTATAAAAAAACCATACAACCTTGCCAACCACAAGGTTCTGAAATTCCAGTGCAAAAAATTGAGTTTTCCACGTTGTCTTCTTAGATTGATTTATTTTGGTTTTTTATTATCTAATCTGCTATCTAATATATAAATATCCTGTAAATGCTTGCTTGAACTGGTTAAAGAAGGTAGAAAGATTTTTTTTTTATTTCAGCAGAGAACTTTCCTTCTAAATTTTAACACATTTGGACAATTTTGGAGACTTTCAAATCACTCAGTTAAAATAATTAGCTGTTTCACCTCTTAATAATTTACCAAAACGAATTAAACATGGTTTGTCTTATTCATTAACACCGGTGTTGATTTTTATGGAATATTCTATGAGAGTATTAAGGCTTATTTTTTCACTACTTGCAAAAAAGAGCACATACCTTTCTTTTTTTAATTTGCTTGTAGCCATGGAAATTATTCTACTCAAGAATATCGTCTTCACTTTAATCACCATTAATCATTGACTCATATTGTAAAATTCTAAGTTCATTTCTGAACGTTTAACTCTACCAGGTACGGACGTTTGTTGATTTTGCCAGATACGGTGAGCGGGTCCTAGTGGTTTGGCGCTGTTTGAACTTGAGACACATCAAGTGTTAGGAATTCGAATTTAGATGAGCTGTTCCCTAGGATATTGGCTTTTAGTTAAATGTACGTCGTTTACAAATGTAAAGAATTTATATCAATATTACTATTTATTTCGTGGGATATAAATAGCCTCAGGTCATTGTTTACAAAAACCCAAACATTTATTTCGAAAGTTTATCTCTTGACGATGGCACTTCATATGTTTATTTTGTATTCTTAAGCAATGAATATTTTTGTACCAAACATTTATGGTTTCATTCATTTTGTGCTCTGATTTTAAATCTTTGGCAACAACAGTTAGTGTTGCTGACTTCTTTTTGTAAATATTGAGATACTAGGCCAAGAGTAAATTATTTAGTGGTTTTGTACTTACTTGACATCCGTCCACATTTGAATAATTGAATACAAATACATTTTTGTCAAATTCTAAGAATAATATTTTTTCTACAATTGAATCTATTTCACTGGAAGAGTAAGCTAAAAACGTTTATGATCATGATATGTTCTTTTATAAATTTGGTCATCAGTTGGCAATGCAATTAATCAAGCCGTTTGAACAAGCAAACTTCCAACTGACATTCTTGTGTTTTTAGATTAAACATGAATAGGATCCTTGGAATATATATATATATATATATATATATATATATATATATATATATACAAGAAGTCCTTGCCAATTGTTGTGTGTTTTAAAGAGAAGGGTCCACGATCAAGGTGTGAATTTCATAAACAAGAGGCTTCCACAAGGAAGGGGAAAGACAACTGGAAACAAGCTCAAGACCAAAGACTAAGTTTAAAAAATTCTAGTCATGTGACAATTGACGTCACAGAGAGTCACGTGATCACATTTTGTTGTTCGCATTTTATCAAAAATATTCCTCATTAAATTTTACGAAAAGTCAGTGAATATCAAAACATAAAAATAAGTCCTTGTTATTTTAAAATCCAAACCTTTCCTGCTGCTGGCCTACTATCCCACCACCAACTGATAGGATTAATAATTCAGTATGAGGCATGAACACATTCATAATTACTTGTTTTCTTATATACAAAATTTCTAATATATTATTATAGAGCTTAATATATAGTGTAATGCAATGATATACTAATAATTTTCATTCACTCATATTGTAAAATTCTATTTTTATATCTACAATGTTGTTTTTGTAGTTTTGGTTCGAACTGTTTTGATGTTTTTTGCCCGGATTTTGTTTGTTGACGACAAACTAGTGTTTGATTTAATGCTATTTTACTTGATATCTCTAATTAATTTTGATTAAAAATCTTTCATGTCTTTGCTTTCTAAAAGTTTGTTGTTTGTCGTTTCACTTAGGAATAGTTTGCTAATGAAAGCTTCATTATTTTTGTTCGTATCATTGTCTTCACTACTTCTTTCCCCCATTCTATCTTTGTGTTGTCTTGCTTGTTGGGTCATTAGACGAGCTGAAGCTTCTGCAAATATGTTGGTTTTGTTAGATGGGGCGTTCGAGCTGCTCCACCTCGACAAGGATTATTAGAAAGGGTTGCAGACTGTTCTCAGCCATTACTAAGTTCACTTTCTCCTTTCTTTCGTCTTACATAAAAACAACATAATATTTCATTTTCAAATTCAATTGCATTGGTATTTACTTTTTCCAAATCTTCTCACTGAATCTGGCATATAAGCAATAAATATATCCATTACTGTTAGCCCGTTAAAGCCCATGCTTCAGTCACAGAGTGAAAAGCACTTTGCTGGACCGATTAGTCGTGTCATTTTCAAGCCAAACAAACGAGTCACTTTCTATCAAAATGTTCGTACCTTTCGATCACGTATATTATTTGACAAAATGAAAATGCTTTTTCATAAAGCAAATATGTCAATATATTATTTTTGTTATTTGCAATTTGAGTTCTAAGCCCATTTTCCTTGTCCTTTTCTGTAGGCAATATTGAGAATTTTTAATGGCATGAAATTTCTTTTCTGCCACCCTTATAACAACAACAATATCTAGGATTAAGTTATACTCTTAGTTGATGAGGGTTTTTTTTAAATTAAATTTATGTCTCTTTCTACGTAAGATTTATTTGTACTTCTGTGCTTGCATTCATAGGTTTTTGAAAGAAATTTTGCTTTTCCCATGNATTTTGTTGTTCGCATTTTATCAAAAATATTCCTCATTAAATTTTACGAAAAGTCAGTGAATATCAAAACATAAAAATAAGTCCTTGTTATTTTAAAATCCAAACCTTTCCTGCTGCTGGCCTACTATCCCACCACCAACTGATAGGATTAATAATTCAGTATGAGGCATGAACACATTCATAATTACTTGTTTTCTTATATTCAAAATTTCTAATATATTATTATAGAGTTTAATATATAGTGTAATGCAATGATATACTAATAATTTTCATTCACTCATATTGTAAAATTCTAAGATATCTAGCCCATTTTTCTATTTTTATATCTACAATGTTGTTTTTGTAGTTTTGGTTCGAACTGTTTTGATGTTTTTTGCCCGGATTTTGTTTGTTGACGACAAACTAGTGTTTGATTTAATGCTATTTTACTTGATATCTCTAATTAATTTTGATTAAAAATCTTTCATGTCTTTGCTTTCTAAAAGTTTGTTGTTTGTCGTTTCACTTAGGAATAGTTTGCTAATGAAAGCTTCATTATTTTTGTTCGTATCATTGTCTTCACTACTTCTTTCCCCCATTCTATCTTTGTGTTGTCTTGCTTGTTGGGTCATTAGACGAGCTGAAGCTTCTGCAAATATGTTGGTTTTGTTAGATGGGGCGTTCGAGCTGCTCCACCTCGACAAGGATTATTAGAAGGGGTTGCAGACTGTTCTCAGCCACTACTAAGTTCACTTTCTCCTTTCTTTCGTCTTACATAAAAACAACATAATATTTCATTTTCAAATTCAATTGCATTGGTATTTACTTTTTCCAAATCTTCTCACTGAATCTGGCATATAAGCAATAAATATATCCATTACTGTTAGCCCGTTAAAGCCCATGCTTCAGTCACAGAGTGAAAAGCACTTTGCTGGACCGATTAGTCGTGTCATTTTCAAGCCAAACAAACGAGTCACTTTCTATCAAAATGTTCGTACCTTTCGATCACGTATATTATTTGACAAAATGAAAATGCTTTTTCATAAAGCAAATATGTCAATATATTATTTTTGTTATTTGCAATTTGAGTTCTAAGCCCATTTTCCTTGTCCTTTTCTGTAGGCAATATTGAGAATTTTTTATGGCATGAAATTTCTTTTCTGCCACCCTTATAACAACAACAATATCTAGGATTAAGTTATACTCTTAGTTGATGAGGGTTTTTTTTAAATTAAATTTATGTCTCTTTCTACGTAAGATTTATTTGTACTTCTGTGCTTGCATTCATAGGTTTTTGAAAGAAATTTTGCTTTTCCCATGTTGACACTTTCTTTCGTCACTGAAGTAATTTTCGGGGATTCTTCAGTAGTTATTAAGGATTAAGTTTGCTTTAGAAATACAGTTACTTTAGGATCAGGTGCATTTTCAGAACTTTACATATTACAATTTCATAGGGCAAAACAAACGTGGAATAGAGGACTGAATACCACTTATTCCGTGACTTTTTCAACAACTGAAGACATTGTTAGGATCCTTTTGCCTTGCGAAAAAGAATATTGAATTGTTGATGTGAAAATTTATTCTGTTTTCCTGCATTAAAAGAAGGTCTGGTTGACTAACTTTTATTGTAGATTTTCTTATAAAAAACTCATTCACATACAAGGTTGTACATATTCTAGTGTCTTCCTTAGAAAATATGTTGTAATTAACTTGCATAAATACACTCATTTTGAGAAAGGACAGCTGCATCTTATCTGTGTTAGTCGCTAAAAATTGGAAATAAAATTGTACACTCTAGAATATCCATGTCTTAAGCCCCTTGAAAATGATGTCAATTTTCATTTAATGAGCACATTTTGCTGTAATTAGGTTTGGTCAAATAAAGAATTTGAATTTGTCAATATGATTAATATTTCGTCTAGTACAAACAACGTATGCTTCTTTATAGAGAAAGCATCTTAAGTTCGTTTTTGATTTTTTTTTCAAAACTTCTCTCAATTTATCACTGTATTTTTTCAGAAATGTAGTCTATATTTAATAGCAACATTATAGCATGTCACAATAGATGATTATAACCTACGCTTTCTACTGTCTTAAACAAATGTCTTTTAACACCAAGATTATGTGCAATGATATTAGCCAAGACAGTTATTTTGAATTAATGCATTTTAGCTTATTAATTTGACATTGGTAAACAATCCTGATTTGTTATGGATTTCACAGTGAATGAGTAATGACTTATTCACTCTTAAAAACACCTCTTAGGTATAACAATAAAAATATTGAGTCATGCTATTTTATGTTAGCCAAGGGGAGGAGCAGGGTATTTGGATTGATGGGACGTCTCGTTAAATCTTTCTTGGCAGATAGGATTAAATGTGGCTATTTGAAAGAAGGAAAACATGGTTTAGACGGAAAGATATTCTCACGAACTATAGGTAAGTGCCTTTTGTTTTCATACTAATTTTTCTGAAATGAAGTGGTTTATTTTATTATTACAATATTGGGCCTTATATCCATTTTTTTTGGGAAGTTTCAGAGAGCTAGCCCTAATGACATTGATGATTCGATACCATTTGAAAAATATACCACTGGTACATAAACGAAACGTCAAACATTTTATATACTTGATAACGGAATAAAAAATAGCTCAATACTATCATTATCATTATTAACGAAATAAAGTTGGATTGCCATCAAACTAAATCTCGGCTTAGCATTCCTGAAAATAATTGTCACAGACAATAACTGTCGAACTGCTGGGGAGTCTTTAAAACTGGTTATAATAAATGAAGTAGTGCCATCAGTCTTCAACAGTACTTTTTTTCACCTAACCTAGTCATACAAATGTATTAAGAAAACTTAAATGTCAAGACAAAAATTAATATCAAAAAGCTATACCATTCACGTATGGCTTCTGCTTCATAGCACCGTTCATTTGTTAGGCTATCTACACAAATCATGCAATTCAGTTACAAAATAATGAGTGTGAGAAATAAATTATTCTTACAAATCTTATTATTACTATTACTATTACTATTACTATTACTATTACTATTACTATTAATATTACTATTACTATTACTATTACTATTACTATTACTATTACTATTACTATTACTATTACTATTACTATTACTATTACTATTACTATTACT
>RDPX01000263.1:1052204-1064704 GCA_003991215.1 Morbakka virulenta
ATATATATATATATATATATATGTATAACGTATATATATATATATATAAGTATAACGCTCCTTTACGAAAGTTTGGTTGAGCACTCTATCTGAGATGGGAACCTGTTGTTAGCGTAATGCAATGCTCACTGCACATGCGTGGTTTGAGCACTCTGGCAGGATCCCACAATAACTCTTTAAGCTGTGTTTGCTCCGGCAACATGGCCAGAGAGTTATGTCTCAGAAGCTCTGTGCTGCACTGATGAGCCCACAAAGGGCAAAACAGTAGCCTACTGTCTGCAGATTGAGTATATATATATATATATATATAAAATATATAATATATATTATATATATATTATATATATATATTATATATATATACACACTAAAGGTAAATCCTCGACATAATCTTACATGACAAATTCAGCCTTGGTCTCAAATAAAAATAATAAATTCGATTTTTTTTTCAAGTTTCCTAAAATTTGATGCGAATGTAAAGTTATCTGAGTTTTATTATATTTCCAACTTTTAATGAAAAATAATGATCCTCTTACTTGAAAGATTTATTGTAACAGAGAACCAACGTTTGAGCAAAAAGGTACAAAGACTAAAAGAAGGCCATAAGTGATGATCACATTGATCTGCAAAAAGATCATTGTGGATCTTTCTCACAATGAATTTTAGAAGTAAAAAAAATAAACTTGCTCAAAATAGATCTTTCAGTATTCTTTTCTGTAACCTGAAGAGAAAATAGGTCCTTGCCGAGTTTGAGACAATATACGCACAGCTTCTAAAAAACATACAAAATCAGAGTAAGACCACAAAGCTGACAAACCAAGGCTATCTAATGTTTTATATTAATTTTGCGGTATTCCTGTGGATTTTCAGGGAACCTGTACAATACAAATATGTTTACAAATACCTCTTTGATATTTTCACCATTTTCCTCACCGGTGGTAACATTGATATACCAATGTTTGTAAAAAAGGTTCTTTTTTATAGATTTCAAGCATTTTTTGGTTGTTTTGAAAGGGTTGTATCTCGAAGACACACTAGAGTGCAACAAATAAGCAACCCTCTGTGATAATTGTTGCTTGGTACGTTTTAATGATAGGATATTATTATAATCTACACAAAATTATTCTATTGTTTTTTAGGTTGAGGATTGAAAATTTTTTTAAATGGTTAAAATGAACAAGGGTCCTGAGTTTATGTTTAGGCTTAAAAATATCTATCTTTGTTAGCTTATTACCATTATAAAAATTATGGATATTTGTATGGAAAATGATCACGCAATGGTAATAGAGCTTTTGCATAGTGTTTTGCTGGACAATGCATTTGACATGCTATAGTAAGTCACTCAGCTTTCCAAATTTACCGCAGAGCAAGCCATCTAAATTAGTTCTGTGTCTATCAAGGTACCACACGATTTTAGAGAATGATGCAAATAATTGATTCATCAAGATGGATGTAGCTGAAAGAAACATTATATATAGCTTAAATTTGAACTGGATAACTTACCTGGAAGGCTGTACTAAGAAAGAATAAGGGCTTTGGCTTCATTAGACTGTCCTTCTGTTCCCATGGATACACATTTTTTTCACGTTCTATCTTTTATTACAGCTTGGTTAAGGTATTTTTAATTAAGACCAGATATTTTTTTAAATTGTTACATTTAGTACAGGTTGTACTTATCAGCCTTTTTCTTCGGGAGACCAAAGCAGCACTTTTTAGCAGGCTCTTTCAATAGGATCATTTGACAAGGGGGGCTCATAAGATTTATTCAGGAATCAGACGGTATAAAATATAAGTAAAAAGTATGAAATAACGTGAGATGCAAGCAAGGCATCCGTGAGCTACCAACTTGAGATCTGTATAAAAGGGATGAGTGGTCACAGTTATCCATCTCAATTTGATTGAATGTGGACGTTAA
The DNA here is from genome assembly GCA_003991215.1 of Morbakka virulenta. Classification (NCBI taxonomy): domain Eukaryota; kingdom Metazoa; phylum Cnidaria; class Cubozoa; order Carybdeida; family Carukiidae; genus Morbakka; species Morbakka virulenta. The sequence goes on from RDPX01000263.1 coordinate 1,054,120, forward strand.
ATACAAATAGAAATACTCTCCTGGCTATGCCATGGAAGGTGTGGTAGCTTTATCTAGATTAAAGTAATTTCAAGTGGGTTACCTTGTGTTCTGATCATTTGTCACGCGTTAGATTGTTGTTGTCATGAACCGTCTGGATTAGATGTGACTAGAAAGAGGGAAGAATTAAAACAGGCTTTTTAAGTCTCAGGTCACTTCTTATCGCTTGGCCCAACCTCTTTTCCTTTTATATTTCCATACAGTTCCATACAACTTGTGGCTTTTTGCCTTTTTGGATTCTAACCAAAGAAAGAAGTAACGAAGCAGTATTACGAGGGCATTTCTGGAACCTCTTACCTTTAAGGCCTTTCTGTAGGAAAATTAGAATTGTTAATTTCGCACTTTCTTTTAACCTAGAAATCCTTGCGAGACTGGTAACCTTTTTAGCTACACTAAATTATTTGCCATTTATTTTCCGACTCCCGGCAGGATAAATTACAGGTCAATTAATAACAAAGTGCAAATTAGTAATTTTACATTTTCTGTTTCACAAACAGCTAAATTATAACCGTTCCTTTGGTGTTAAATATTTCTAGATGGTACAGTTGGACATTTCTAAAGGCACAAACAAAAATTCGTTACCAGTTTTTACAAAAAGACACAACTTATTTCGTCAATCCAGTTTTGCGTGAGGTAAAAAATGAATTTCGTTTTCTGACAACATTCTGCATAACCAAAATAAGATTTGACTGATTTGTTATTTAGAGGTGTTCAAAATGTAACATCCAATGGCTTTTGCTTTATTTATCTGCTCAGACTCGACTTTAGCTCTTAAATAACCTTTGCCGGGATTGTCTTTCATTTTGTGAAGATCATAGACTGTAACCAGATCATATCAACTCACACCAAATTACTTTTCCAGATTATACGGTATTGGCTCTCTTTAGGAGTACAACAATAACTTTCTGCTTGAAGTTATTCACTGAAACAAAATGGGATAACGTTATCTTGTTGCTGTAATCGAGAAGTACAAATGTATTTGTTTTCAATCTAAAGCGACCGTACATCACAGTTTTGGATATGCAAAGTATTCTTCTAATCAAAACTACGTTAGTTGATTTAAAAATGAACAGCTGAGGATATATATTTCAGATACTTCAAATGTATATTTTCGATAATCAATCTGATGATTATTTAATTATTCAGGTATTCAGGTATTCAGGTATTCAGGTATTCAGGTATTCAGGTATTCAGGTATTCAGGTATTCAGGTATTCAGGTATTCATGCATATGTAGATTGCATATGTAATCAATATGCAATCTGTGATGCAATGCCGCATTTGTTGATTTCTGTGATTGGAGATGGGATGTAGTATATTCATTACTTTACATTGTAGCAAAGGGGGGGGGAGGGGATTGAATATGAAAGGGAAATTATAATTAATTTTGTTTAAATTGAACTTTTTTGGCCCTCAAAATGTGAGACCTTAAATATGTTGACTAGCTCCCTTAAATTTATTTTAAGTTTTCAAAATATCAGATCCTAAATGGATAGCCTAAATGGAAACCTGTAAGGCTTATTGCACTGAGAAAGCAAAACACCTGTCTGCAGGTCAAACTATTGAAAATCCTATGCAATAACACACACACACACACACACACACACACATATATATATATATATATATATATATATATATATGTATATATGGACACTAACATAAACACAGAAACAAAACACAAACTCGTGTTGAAAACGTTTAGGAAGTGCACATCGTGTTCCAACGTAATGCATTAATAAAGATTAGTATGAAATCAAAAACACAAGTAAGTGCAATCTTGTGTTTTTTCGTGATAACTTGTATATATTTGAATTGATATAAACGTTCATAAATTTGTCACATCTCAACTAAAAAAGCCACAGAAGATTGCATTAGGGACAATGATGAGTTATTTGGAAAGGATACATCCAGCTGAACTAATAGTTGTTAACAGTGAAATGCAAACCCTTGATAAGATAGAGAGGCTGGTATGGGAAATGTAAACAAGAAATTAGTAAGTAGAAAACGACATATGGTACCTTTATATTTCATTGTCATTGTTTTTAGGTCAGCAATCAGAGAATTCAGTAAATGCATCATCATTTTCCAAGTCTCCGGGTATGAAACTGCTACAAGAACAGCTCTGGTTGTAGAGTTTCAAAAATGGCTTTTAGTTTTCTGAGTTGAACATTCTAGCAATAACATGCCCAAAGTATAAATATTCATTTTGTGCACCTTGGAGTTATACACTCTTACTTCGAATGCTTTTTTAATTCACCTCAGTTATTTCCAATTTCTAGCCCTCTCATTGGCAAAACCTCACTTTATTCAAAACAAGCTTACACGCAAGCCCATAAATGGGAAACATTGTATTCATTGAGACATTTTTCTACCGAAACGAATAAGTAAGTATGCTACAAAGTCTATTGTTTCAAATAATGCTCTTTAAAATCAGAAAAAACCCTACCAGGAGAACTTTCCGATTTTCGATTTGTTCAGACATTTAAAGAGGACGATTTATACTTTCTTCCTTATCATATGACTCCCAGAGGCTTTCCTATGCCATCTGATCTTATGCTAATCGACTTCAAGCAATTCAAGCTTACTCTTCCACTTTATCTGTCCACCTTTGCTTCGGAGTTCCCTTTGCTCTCCATCCCTTTCCTGGCATCCATTCTGTAGTTTTCTTGGCCCACTGGTTATTGCTCATTCTAGTGGGATGCATTGTCCATCGGCTTTTAACATTGTGCTTTTTGTTTATAATAGCGATGGCTTTGTTTTTTGTTCTTATGTCATTCCTGACTTTGTCTTTCCGAGTAACTTTCTTCATTGATCTTTTCATGACCCTCTAAGCTATCACCGATTTTTTTGTCTGTCTTTANTTCCTGGCATCCATTCTGTAGTTTTCTTGGCCCACTGGTTATTGCTCATTCTAGTGGGATGCATTGTCCATCGGCTTTTAACATTGTGCTTTTTGTTTATAATAGCGATGGCTTTGTTTTTTGTCCTTATGTCATTCCTGACTTTGTCTTTCCGAGTAACTTTCTTCATTGATCTTTTCATGATCCTCTAAGCTATCACCGATTTTTTTTCTTCATTTTTTGAGCGATAATGATTCCGCTTCATAGATAATTACTCGTAGTATGACCATGCACAGATTTTTTTGTCTGTCTTTATTTATCTTTTATCTTTCGACAAAAGATTCTTAAAAATAAAAAACAAAATCTTAATATTTGATATTTGAAGTTTAAATTGATTTAAATAGTCAAAATTTCAATTCCATTTTCATTTAACTCTTGACATACCATCAATTAGCTTAATGACCGTGTTTCCTTTTTTGCGCAGAGATAGAGTACAAAAACAAACACCTTAAGACCCCTCAGAAATTCTTACCTCAAAACATAACTTTACAATTGCTACATATACTCCATTAATAGAACACCATAGCAAAATCTCCCCGTGTGTGATTAAGCGAAGAAAAGTTATTGATATTCTAGGCTACAATGATCCTCAAAGCTAATTTGAAATGTTTTATCCTTTTTTTGGAAATTTATTGACCTGAATTAAATTCTTATATACTCTGCCTGTTTTATCAGTGCCCTAGAGCTAATTATGTTACAATATTTAAAAAGCGCACTGAGTATTTGAGTTACACACACGAAACACTAAAATTGGAGGTAATCCTTTTTTATGAGATATTAATCAAGATTTCTGATTTTTGAATTTGAAGAAACTACACTCAGTATTTAAAAATTCCATATTTAAGTGTACGATGGTAAATGACATATGTTAATATAAGATTATCTTGAAATTATCGCTGCTAGCAGTTTTTGAAATGTTAATTCTTCAGTGGATCTATTGAAACTAACTTTTATTTGGATCTACAATACAGCTTTTCAAAAAATAAGAAGCTAATTTTGTTAAATGTACAGCCTAACATTTTAAACCATTCTTTTTTTAAACTGGACACCTACAGTGATACGTTTTAAGCAACTGATGCTGTTAACACCCACTGTCGATCTATAAATATAGATAAAAGATAGACAAGGTTGGAGAAAACTGATTGATAAAAGGAAGGTGGGAGTCAATTTTAATGCCTTAAACACGTTTCATTTGAATCAATTACAGACAATGTGTTTCTGTGCATAATGAAAATAATGGAATAATGCAAGAGACGTATAATAGGACCATGACTATTAATACCACTATGGCAAGGTGTTTTAAAGGCTTTAGAACGTTTTATTCTATTAATTAAATGCGTTCCAGTTTAATAGGAATGTTTGATTTCTTGGAAAATTAATTATTTTGTAATGCTTTACATTTGGTACAACGATCAAGTCAAGCAATTTCAAAGTTTTAAATTGTTGTTCTGAAGCTTTGCACAAAATGAAATCATTATTTATTTGTTTCCAACATTTTTAAGTAGAAACTTTCTTTTGCTATATCAAGTACCTCATGCGCTACAATGGTAACAGTAATACTATGTTTATCGCTAAGTTCTGTAATGGATTATTTTTGTCTTTCTCAATACAATTGTAAAATGGAACGCAGGCAAATACTTGGATTGTAATTGCTTGTCATTCAAAATTAGCATGTCACAAATTTCATAGGTAAAAACCGCTGTTGCAATATAATCTAAAATTGAGCTTTTATTTCCCCCATATGGTTAGCAATGATACCCTTCTTGACAGCTTCAGTGATTGACAAAATGCTTTGATGCGAACGCATACAATACTAAAATCGTTAGAACATGTAGAGTTGTGAAACATTTTGAGGGAATCCGCATTGGACAGTTTTTACTGCTACAGAACTGTAGATAACTGGAAAGCCTATGAAAACACAACAAATAGCGTTTCCACTATCAATTTTATTTATATATTTATTGACTGAGTTCCTCAGCTGGAACTTTGCTGTCTAAAAAGGCAGTTCCTTTGACTAGTTCATAGGTTTCATGTAAAATATCTTGGTTCATCTGGTATACTTTACGCTATGGATTAGCAATATCTACAGAGGTAAAAGATTTTGAACAGAAACCCCAACATTAGTGCACGAAGGGCTGCATAGGATAACACAGAGGAAAATCAAATTTGAAAAGAAAATATCAAATTCCAATTATGTAATGATAAAACATGACTTCAAATATAATTTATGCTACATCAAAAACGACAATAAAACATGGCAACTGTTTTTCAGTTAGGTAATCACTAACCTATTTTGTATTTACAGGCATATTTAGGTTTTGAGGCTAATTACATCAGACAATAAAGTATTTTCATTTCAACAAAACTGTCACTAAAAGTAGATCACACTGATCAATTGAATGCAATAGCTGAAAGCCAATCTTGTCGTGTGAGAATAACATGCTCATTATTACATCTCCTCATTTTAATTTGTAACAACAATAATATAAGTTCTTATTACAATACGTAATGATTTTGCCAGCTAATGTCTTTCCCTTAAGATGGGAGTGTCGAGGCGGAGGAGCAGACGCATTAGCTTCAGGGACAACGAAAGACTGTTTTATTCAATTTTCCTTATCATCAAAATAATAGTCATCGCCTAGACACATGTGATCACAGATTTTTTCGACTTAATTTTGAGCAAACGCCATCATTTCGGCGATAAGAATAACTGATTATCTATATATATTAACAATGTAGATCCTTGGTGAATAAGCTGTACCAATTACATTGAATGAAAAAACGTAGTACTACTAGGTTGCTTAAATCTGTACGAAATTCTGGTAAGTTTCTGCTGCCAGAATCCTAAAATTTGTGAAGTCTTTGGTATTGATTCAAGAGAATCCTTTGATGAATACAGACCTGAGGTTTGAGCATCAGTGAATGTGTAGGTACCCTTGAACCATACAACTCAACAAAACTTGATTAAGAGGGTAAGGAAAGTTACCAATTGGTGTGTTCCCATGTTGCATAAAACCGTTGATGAATGTCACTCTAATCATGTAAGAAAAATGCTAGTTCTTACACCAAATGTATATTGAAAGAAAAAGGAGTTGATAATGCACATGACGAGAATGAAGAAGAGAATAAATATTGTATAGAATCCGGCTAAAACTAGACAGCTGACTTTAGTGTTTATTATTGCCTTAAATCAAAAGCTGCATTGTGCTTTTGGCAGCTTTATCTGTTTATTTATTTATTCATTTAATTATTTATTTTTATTACAAATATTTGTACAGGATAAAAATTACGACTTCATATTACATATAGTATGACACATACAATAAAAACTGCATCAATGTTTGTTCTGTTTACCTGCTTTTCAGGACACGTGCAGATCAGAGAAAAGAAATAGCAGAAGAAATATGTACACAAGTACAAGACTCTTGAATAATAATGACAAGAAGCAAGCTAAAAAAAAAATGATAGAAGAAACTAATATTTGCAATTTGTGGTAATGATTGCTCTTTTGAAAAACGAGTAGAGTTTTATAAATATTACATCACGACCCTAACATAAAAATGATTGATTGAATATAAATAAACCTAGATTATTCTGTATTCTAAATGAAGTTAATAATATATTTCAACAATGATTAGTGTCAATATTAATTGTAGATTATTATCATTATTTGAAAACTTTTTATCATCTAGCTGATGTTATTGCCGTCAATTCTCCTTATTGACCGAGTCACAACAAATGGCCTTGGGTTAATAAGGTTCATGTTTCCACTTATTACATTTCTAGTACTCTTCTTATTATCCTTCCTGTTCTAACAAGGACGTTTTCTGCATATCCACAATATTGTGCTCAATCTACAGCTTTTCAATCCAACTCTCCAGAGCTCCTGTCACAAGTACCACTTACACATTTCGCAATTCCCAGCGTCTTCCTACTTCTCTTTTAAAATCTTGGTATTTCTCTACCTTCTCTTTTTTTCTCATCTATCCTATGATATCAATGATAATGCATGTATTTTCTTTATTGTCAATTAATAAATTGTCTGGCCTTCTTACCTCACTTACATTATCACATTGTATATCGATATCCCACAAATTGTCCTAATTGCCTGTTCCTGTGGGGCATATATCAGAGACTCTGTTTCTATTTTCAAATCGCTTTTTGCTAGCCAATTCAATTTCTTCTCTTTATCCACTATATCGATAGTTTTTCTCACAAACTGGCCATACATATTTTTCCTAACCATCGTATTGTCCCAGACTATTCTCTCCTTGAAAATTCTGAACTTTATAGACTCAAGGGAAGCCATAGATGTAAGAGCTTAATCATGTCATGAATCGTAAGCTTTTCTTCCGTGCTATGTTTCGAGAGATACTCCCATCGTTAACCTGACGATGGTAGAAGTTCGTATATTAGCTTCATTAACCTTCTCGGTTTGTTTGTAAAGGGATTTCTTACCCACCTTTTTGAATGCCATCACAATCTTTTCATTCTCCCAGAATTTCTTTGAGCTGATCTATAATTTTTTTCCTGATTAATGTCATTTTCCTCTACTTCTCTTATATCTATCTCATTTGTTTGGCTAATTGTTTCATTTCCTAAATCAATTTCATCCCCACCCTCATCTATGGTTATTTCTTCATCCGACACATCATTTAACCACATTTCATTTGTTTGTGATTCATGTTCTATTCCCCTTCTGATCATTTCTTGATCTAGATCCGAGAACCATCCATTTACTCTAATACCCCTTGCTTGATCACATACACGTTGCTCAGTTGATTCAAACAAACCTCTCTCTTTCCACTCGTGGATCATTCTTTGTCTAAACCCTCTGACAGGTTTTACTTCTTCATTAAAGTGTTTACTTCAATAGTAGCATTCCTTAACCATCCTGTTAACCTCCTTATTCCACTTCATTATAGCAGTCCCAGGCCTGGTCTCCCTGCTCTGCCGCGGTACACCTTCCGGGGAGAGACCTTCACATACAGATCCAGTCTCATTTACGCCGTTATTCTTATTATTACGATTTTGCATTTAATATTCATTAGAAGATTCGTGAATTTAAGGTTGCACTACCACAAGTATTTTTATTGAGTTGCCATCTCTAGGAGAGATGCTATTCAAAACTAAAGACCCAATCCTGACCATGTGACACAGCTAAATCCTGCCAGACGTCAACCTAAAATTCACAATTCCTTCTCATAGAACGATTGCCAACCAAGGCGTATGAGGTCGTCCTGACCAGATAGAGGAAAGGGACATAATTGACTCCGCCGGATGCCATTCCGGTATTCCAAGGTATAGGACTAGGCTAACAGGTGCTATACCCTGCCCAAGGGTTACCTGGAGGTAGAGGTGGCAAAGGGTAACCTCATTTGTCCACTTCAAAATAGAGACATATAGTACTTTACAGAAGATAGCATTAAATCTAATCAATGGATAGGCACACCGATACATTGATAAATAGATCAATCCATTAATCGATGGCCAGGGTTTAAATTGGATCCAACCCAGAGATTTTGTTTTTCATTACAATCTGCTTTGCCCACTGCGACTTTTAACTAGACGATTTCCACAAATTAATCTTCCATTCAATTTCACCATTCTGCCCTAGGGGGATAGGGTATGGGAGTAAGCGTACCAAAGAATGATTCTGCTCGTTCCCCCCACCCCACTCGCGCGCCTCCCTTAAACATCCCTTTTGCAGAACGAGAACGAAAGAATATTCAGATGTAATACAAATTGCATTGCTTTAAAATATTAAGTCTATAAAATTTAACAAATGCTTTTTTAATTTTTATATCACAATTATTGTCAGATGACAAGAGATCATTTGATATCAAAGCAATTTGAGTGTGTAGAATATATTAGCTATTTAAACAGACTAAGATCTTTGAAAGGAAAATGGAGGATTTTTTTTTCCTCTAAGAATGGAAATTCCTCAAGTCAAAACTTCATGATAATTAGCTGTCTTATGTAAATAAGGAGTGAAAAGCGAAATTCTATAACTAAGAACTTTAAGATATGCTTGAGTTTCCACATTCAGATTTCATGACAATAAAAGACGTTGTTGGTCAGAGTGCAGACGATGGTCAACTTACTTCGCTCTGATTACACACATGTGGCATGATTGCTGAAAAATGGTATATTTAATATTCCTTTTTCCAACTTGCACTGCCAAGTTCAAGCAACCAACTTTTGGAAGTTAGTCCAGACAAATAAAACAACATTCTTTATATTGTTTTCGTGGTTTAAATTGGTCAGTTGGCTGTTGTATAGTCACAGCTTGATTTCTTAAAGCTTTGTTTCACAGTTAGATGCCAACAACGTGATTTCAGATTACTTAACTCTTGAAAAAAGCTTCATCTTTTATCCGATCGAGAATGTTACTAAGTTCTCTTCGCAGGGAATATCCGCAGTTATTCCCCACAAACAGCCGTGTTTATCACAAACAGAGTATTATAATTGTGCAGTGCTTGTCTACAAACAGTAGTGGACCATCACGCCTTTGCAAATTATCTTACTATTACAAAATTGTAATTATCTCTAATATATGGTGTCGTTAATATCTGGTTGTATTTGTTTGAGTTTGCCACATGTTTGGATTTCAGAAAGACTTTGTTGAGAGTAAATTAATCAGGAAATCATGTCGTAGATAGAAAATTTGAATTCTATGTTAAAGTCGCTTAAAGGACCAATTCTTTTAGCTAGAGCCAATTGAGGTTGTTGCAATTCGAATATCTATCTCAATTGATGTGATCTTAATAATAATCAAATTTACCTATTACTATAAGTAGAGAAGTTGAAGCTGATGTCTTTTAGGACGGTCAAGACTAAACGAGGTATGTTCGTTTTTTAACTTTAACCTCTTAGCCTTGACTTCAAGTAAAACGCGAAGAATATTCATCAACAAGAATAGTTTTTCAATGCTGGTTATTTCCAAGAGCTGATCGCTAACTAATGAGATGGTATTAAAAAAAACCCATGATGACTTTGATCAAGTCAAAGCTCTTTTGTATAACAGTGAGGTTCAGAGCGAAAGTTGACAACATTTAAGAAGAAAAATATTTTTCATCTTATAAGTCAGAAGTTGTTTTTATTATTATATTAAAATATAACTACAATCCAACCAACCGTTATTAAACCAAACGAAAATGTAATCCGTGTGAAATATTTCTTTCTCGGCCTGCTCACTTAACAGGTGCTGTCATGTCAAGTTCTGGCATACAAAAACACAAAAGTCTTTTAGTTTATTCTGGGTTCCCACTGATTTACTCTTACAGTCAATGTCAATTTTATAACCTAAAAGCAAGTTAGCTGTTTAAATTAGTGATATTTTTTGCAACTGTTTGTGTATTATCCTAATGTCAACTTTCACGATTTCACTCAATTGTTCACGCTAACTTGAGCTATTGGAATAATCTTCTTGACGGATCTTCTATTTTTTAATTGAAGGTGTAACTGAGAAACCATGGTTGCTGGATTTAGAATCAAAGACAGATTGAAAAGGCGAAATGTTAAATCTAATTACATAAACATTTTTGAAGAACTTGTTTTATGGATAGAAGCAGGCTGTTACAATTAAAATGTCAAAAGATAAACCAGTGAAAGATTTACTTCTGTAGAGAATGGCCAAAGAGT
>RDPX01000263.1:1069704-1076624 GCA_003991215.1 Morbakka virulenta
TCACGTTGCAGAGAGGTGACAACTACCGTTCGGATGCATGTCTTCAAAATCATGGGCTCCACAATCAATGTGAGTCTTTGACTCCTGGTGTGGCACCCGAAGATTTTCTGATGCATATACATTCCTGAGTATCTCCGGTCTAGACAAAAGAACTGTCAAAATTTCTCTCAATCAGCGTGTACGTAATAAATGCACTATTTCAGAGCAAAAAGACATTGAGCACTGCCTGAGTGGATACAAGGCTTGAAATGAGTACCGTAGGACGATCTAAAGGTGCCCTCTGGAAACATGAGCTGGCTAGCCTCCAGCACTCAAATTGTAATGGCGTTCGCGAGATCCACTTTGGATCTCAACGCGGGCTCCTAAAGCCACCCATATACTACTACTACTATACTACTACTACTACGACGACGACGACGACGTTATTTCCAAGTCATTGTTTTGCAGCCTAGCATGTGTATCTTTATATATATATATATATATATATATATATATATATATATATAGGTGTGTGTGTGTGTGTGATGGCATTCATTAATAAAAACTTCTAGACAATGCTAGAATAAGTTAACATTTAATCAACATTACTGTCCAAATAAACTTTTATTCGAACACAAATCGGAAGTGTACATGATCAATCTCCTGTCAAACATGGGCCGGTTTTGGCGCATTTCAAGGCTCTTTAGTATGCCTATATATTTCTAAATAAATATTGTGCAATATTGTATGGTTTGTAAAGACAGTCTGGTACTTGCGCAAACTATCATTATAGGAGAGAAGTGGGTAAAGAAATTAAAAAGCACAGTAGGAACTTCAAGTTACTTGGTTTCATTAATAAGGCTACATACAGAATACATTTAGAAATATTACTTTAAATGTGTATCCCGACTACCATAGAGACATTGAAATCTAAATACAGCACGCTTACAGAGCATGATGTAATCTAAATTTATCTTAACCAGTAGTTGCCGAGTGATTAGATCAACAGTTAACTATGCACGAGGTTTTGGGGTTTGTGACTCAGCTACGCTTCTGGAAGTACTGTGCCCAATTTAATTCTCCTTTATAGGTAGCATATTCGGTATTCAAACGGTTTTGGACAGTTCCTCCTCATTTCTCTAACTTTAAATGAGTAAGTATCTTGTATGGTTATGTTACTTCAGCTTTGAATTCACTTTCACCCAATCGTTAGTACGTACACAGGTGGTGGTCTGCTGTTGACATGTCTAGATTGTATATTATGCTAAACACCACCCTTTAAAGGGCATGTAGTCGTTCCTATTGACATTTCACTGGCTATTGGTTCACGTCAGCTTTTAGGAATTTGATAAGACTTTATTGAGGTATTACAACAACTCTGGATAGTCTGTTAAGGATCAGACGATAAAAAACACATTTTTCAGATCATTTTTCTTTTCCTTTTTCTACTGTTTAATGGCTGCCGCTTTCCTTCATAAAAAAGTGGTTGTTTGAGGTAACATAATGCAATGCAAAAATTCTTTGCGTTTTCAATCTATTTTTCTCTCTGGTTATTATTTCCTTTCTTATGATTTGTACCCGTCGTAACACGTTTTCACATAGCTGCCTTCTAATTAACAGAAGATGGATAGAATTTACATCGATATGTAAAGGGATGCCGTTTTGGTTTCTCTAAGCAGAGTGTAAAAATACTATAATGTAGATGGAGGGGATTTAGAATTTTGGAAAAAAAGATTGTGCGTACCGAATTGGATTCGACCAACGCCTATTGCGATCATGGTCACGTGGCCCAGCTCCATGTAGCCATGTTTTAGCCATGGTGTGGCTATTTTTCACCAGATCATTTTTGCAACCATATCTTTCATTTAAATGCCCTCAAATCAAATCCTCCCCTTCCCCCCAAATCCCTATCATTGGACATCACATCTCAACAACGCATACAGGGCTAAGCCTTCTACAGAACGAACCTAAAAAAATATTTTCCGGCCGTCAGGTCAAATATTACTGCCAGGATGCTTGTTTTTACAAGATGTGTTTCGATGGCTATTGTCAGCCCTTCTTTTTAGAATAAACAAATAATACCTGATCTCGGGCGATGGAGCTCTGCTCAATTAGTATTTAAAAATACCGAAAGAATCATCCCTTTACAATCTTGCTGGTTTTTTTTCAAAAGAAAGACAGCTTATTGAGAATGTAAAGGCCTATAACTTCAAGAACGTCTATGCCGTTGCAATTTTCCTCTGATTGCAAAAAATATATGGTAACTGCCAATTTTTGTTTGTTTGTCGCTTTCTCCACAGGATAGCGGAGGTCCTTTGTAACTGTGGTGTCATTGTCTTTAATATTGGATTAGCTTTTTGAGTAAGTGAAAGATGAAGAGATTTTTTTGAAATCGATGGACAGAAATTATTGAATGGTTTTGAATAAAAAACTGCTTATAACAGCTGATTAATTTAAATCTCTCCATTTCTGTTAAGTTGCTTGACGGTACTTCAATTGATTGCTCATTGTGTCTTTTTCAACTAGTTTTCCTATATATTTTTTCGAGATGGATTCCATCTCACTTTTGGACCAGTCAATTAGTCTCAAGAAGCATATCTTGTAAGACTATTATTGTGGCAATTATCAATAATAATAATAATAATAATAATAATAATAATAATAATAATAATAATAACAATGACAATAACAATAATAGTAAAGTTAAATAAAAGCTAAGCTGGAAATGATTTTAACGATAGATAACAAAAAGGTAAGTCATTTATTATAAATGGATCATCTCCAGCTCTATGCTTATTGTGCTCCTGGAGTCCATAAATGCCGGATTGGCATCAGGCAGGGAGTAGTCTGTCTGTCACCTGATATTAATATGAGCGTGAAAACGTAAAAAAACTTCATACTGCATCACTTATCCTGCAGGTCAGCATGGAGCATGTCCCTCATTGAGTGGTTAGGCTGAGGTCGAAAAGTCAGCTGCTGATCTCTCCTCTCAAGAAACTTAGATGGTAACTCATCCGAAAGATATTCTCAATTGAGCCCGTCTGCAGCGACAAGTCCTATTTGCGACCAACAAACATAATCCAAAAGACACAATTGAACACGATAGGAAAACAAAGAAGTAACACTATTCTATTACCAGGTGTAAGCAGAAGTAACGAAAGACAACAACACGAAGGAGACGTAAAGAATTTGGCATCAAAGAAGCCCGATTATTCGACAAAGTAAGGAATCAAACAAAATAGTCATTTAAATAAGATATATCGAAAAGAATAAAAAGCTAAGAGCAGTTGAGATAGATCAAATAAAATCACAAATAGAGCAAGGAATTCATTACAGACACACAATCATTATCTTCTTCCTCTTCGAGTCTCACGACTTTCAATAGTTATCAGATTTGGGAGCTCCAGTAGGTGACACATTCAACAGCGGTTTCGCCAAAGCTGTAGTTCGGAGCTTTATTGCAGGAGAGACGGTGCTCCAATGTCTGCAGGTTGCCGCCTTCACACAGATCGGTGGAACTGATCTCCCAGCGTTTAAGAGATGTTTTGCATCTTCCTTGCAGGACCCGCAGTCGGTTGACATACTGGCCAGTTTAGTTCGTTTCCGGTGGCAAGTTCTTGGAATGAGATAATGCCTCTCCTGGCCCAGGTCATGGACATGTTATTTTCAATTCCATCTAAGGTTCCACTCCTCATGCACTGCTGCAGCCACAGGTGCTGTAAGTGGCTGAGTGCAGTCCACGAAGCTGCTCCTAGATGATAGTCGTTTTCTTTTTCTTTTTGGGTTTTTAATCATAATGAAAAAAGAAAATTAGGACAGAGTGAATTGACCCAGGGAAGAATACTGTCAGAGCAAAATTCATGAGGCAGAAACAAATGAAACAAGATAACTTTCCAGAGACATAGTATACATAGAATGCAAATTTTGAAGGTATGGGTGTAAAGGACAACTACCATTACTAAAGCTCTTCCTTACCAAAAAAATGGAATCTTTAATCAAGGAAAGTAATGCAGTGTTAGAAAAGAATATGCAAGGAAAATGAATTAATGCACTTTACCAAATGGTACATACAACGGCCTTTGTGATCTCTGATAAAGTTGGCAACACACCAAAACAATGAGAATGTAGAATTTTGCACACAACACCTTAATGCTAAATTAGAATAGAAAATAGATTAAAAAGATGAGAGAAGAACTATCATTGCTGATAGAGATATTTAAAGAGGCTGATCCATAGTAAAAATCGAAGAAACGAAGTGAACTAAGGTATAACATCAAAACGGAGAAAGACATTGAAACAATAAGGAAATTCTTTAAAATGAAGATTCAAGAAAACCGAACAATGCAACCAAAATAGGTTCTTTGACTAGGATCATACAAAGTTTTGTGGGTCACTCGGTAAAAAAGAAATAGAAATAAAGAATCCACCTAGCAAAGAAAAGATAAACACAGTTCTTGAGAGGCATTTCAGGAGATGGAAAACACCTTGATGATAATGCAGACTGGATATCCCCTGAAGCAGAAAACTATGTACAGACCGAGAGCCAAACACGGGGTACAAAAGCAAAGGAAGATCCCAATGCTTCTATCAGAAAATAAGGTAACCGGAAGTTGCCAGGTACAGATGCAATAACAAATTTTGGCTGAAACAGCTAACAGGAACTCATAATTCATTAGCAACTGCATCTAATAAACTGATTGAAAACCCAGAAGATTTGCCAGAATGGTTTATAACAGCTCGTACCTTTCTACTACCCCAAAATAATAAACTGATAACCCAAAATAATACAGACCAATATCAAGTTTACCTACACTATATAAAGTATTGATTTTAATCTTTTCAGGGCGCAGCTATGAATATGCCCTAACCAATGATATTTTACCGGATGGATAAAAAGTGTGTGAAAAAAAATCATTTAGATGCAAAGATCAATTTTCCATGAACAAAGCAATAATAGAAGATAAAGGAAAAAGAATAATCTAAGGCTAGCTTGCATAGATCACAGCAAAGTTTATGACAGTGTTCTGCAGTGTTGGATTTTTAAAACATTATCCATCTATAAATTCAACAACAAACGGATAAAATTCCTAGAAAAATCAATAAAGCCATGGGACACTACGGCGTATCTGAATCAAATGCAAGCTCTCACCCTTCTTATTCTGTTTAGTACCGTTAATATCAGAGTTTAACGTCAGTGGATATGGATACAAGATTAGAAGGACCAGTGTTCCAATCAATAATTTGATATATACATATATGGACGATCTAATACTCTACTCGTCCAATGATGATCAACAGCAAGGAGAACTTAGGATTGGAAAGCCGCTTAGTGATAACATCAAAACGAGTTTTGGATTAGATAAATGTGCAATAGCATCGTTCAGAAAGGATAGGCTGATTAACAAGGGAAATATTGAGTTGGACAAAGAGACATGTATCAATGAACCTGACCAAGATACAGGATATAGATATATTGGAGTGGACGAAAGTGATAGAATACAATATACTAAAATGAAAGACAAGATTAGAAAAGACTATTATCAAAGAGTATGACTAATTGTGAGGTCAGAACTGAATGGAAAAAATAAATTGAAGCGAAAAATAGCTTGGCACTACCTACCTTGCAATAAAGTCTTGAGAGCATCCAATGGGATACTCCAAACTAAACAGCTTGATTCTAAAACGAGATAGAACTTGATAGTGCATGAAATGTTACACCCAAAATCTGATGTGGATCGAATTTACATAGTAAAGAAAGAAGAAAGACACAACAAAGCTGCAGCATATATACACTAAAATATTTATATTTGCAATGATCTAGGAATTTTAACCCCAGACAAGTGGTATGAGCACCGACAGGTAAACACAAACAGTAAGAGATGACAGACGGTACGACTGTAGACCTGAAAGTGTTGTGGAGGATGAAACAAAACAATTCTGTGGGATTTTGTAATTCAGTATGACTCTGAGATAGAGTATAGGAAACTACTTGGAACAGCTCGAGTATTTTGGAAGGTGCCTGAAAAGTGTTAACTTGGTTTAAAGGCAGTAAAAAGCCAACACCTTATGGCTAAACCTCCAGCTATGTATTATTATCATTATTACTATTATCATTATTATTGTTATTATTACTATTATTATTATTACTATTATTATTATTATTATTACTATTATTATTATTATCATTATTACTATTATTATTAGAGAATGTGCGGAGTTTGCTGAAAGGAAGTATGGCTGAATGGAAGACAGTACTGACAGCTAATAATGAGGTGCTTGGTGAAGTTAACATCAATCGGGGAATATTCCAAGGTGACTCCCTTTCCCCTTTGATCTTTGTTATTTCAATGATCCCGCTTAGCATTTTACTCCACAGAGAAAAGCTTGGATATTTCTTCGGTCACGGTAGGGTGTTGGTCAATCATTTATTGTTTATGGACGACTTGAAGCTATTTGGACGGAGTAAACATGAGCTGGAGGCATTGGTCGAGGTGGTGAGGTTTTACTCTAGGGACATTGGGATGGAGTTTGGGTTAGATAAGTGTGCTGTTTTGGAAATTTTGGAAAACGAGGTGAAAGGGCTGAATGTGAGGGAATCGAGCTACCGAGCGGGGAGTTGATGAAGGAGGTTGATGAAGATGGGTACAAGTACCTGGGAGTGCTAGAAGGGGCGAAGGTCATGCAGAAGAAGATGAAGGAGAAAATTGGGAATGAGTACCTACGACGTGTGAAATTGCTGGCAAAGTCGAGGTTGTATGCTGGGAACTTGGTTCGCGGCATCAATGCGTGGGCAGTTAGTGTTGTCCGATACAGCTCTGGAATACTGGATTGGTCTGATGCTGAGCTACGTAAACTTGATACCAAGACAAGGAAGATTTTAACGATGAATGGTGCTTTCCATAGGAATAGTAGTGTAGATCGTCTGTACATCGGAAGAAAGG
>RDPX01000263.1:1081219-1094530 GCA_003991215.1 Morbakka virulenta
ATGTATATTGCTCTGCTATATGCATTGAGCACGTTTTGATACGAATACACAAAATTACACACACACACACACACACACATATATATATATATATATATATATATACATATACAATTATGTATATATACATATATATATATTTATTTATTTATTTTCATCACGAAATAAACAACAACAAAATATGATTAAGATCGTTTAAAACGTGAAACTGACAGTTCCATATTTTGTTGTTATTTCATCCGTGATAAATCCACACCCCTTCTTCTTCCGAAAGAAAGATACTAGTATCGAAGTAATTATTGGAGCTATCAGGTGGTGAACGGAACGACAAAAGAATCAACAAAACATGGAACTGACAGTTCTAAACTAAGTATATATATATATATATATATTAAAACGATCATCAATCATTTGTATATTACAAAATGGACAAAGAGAGTCACCTATCAAATCCTTTTGTTACCTGAGGGTAGGGTTAATGTTTTTCAGGTGAGTTTCAATTGAAACTTTTCATTGCATTTTTTTTGGTAATAAAAACTAGTAAAAACTCTCATTAAGGATTTAAAATGAAATTTCTGAAACAGGTACGGGTTTATTAGGAAATATGTAATTAACAGTTTATACTTGGATTAGAACTGGTTACAATGCGATGTAGTCATCATCATTTGTGATTCCTTGTGATATTACGTAGCCAATATTCTTTTAATTGGCTAAAGAGTTGGAATTCATACCCACCGTAACACAACTAGTAATGTTCAGCTTTAAACCAGGTAATCGCGTCTTACAAAAACAAGACCAATATGACATAAAATAGTGGAGAATTGATAAACGAATAAATTGGTCCCTGAGACCTTGAAATGCCATGTTGATGTCTGCGGGGTGTTTCTCCCATAGGAAGGAGGGTTCATTAGCCTAGCAATCTTCCTAGGGATGGTCTCAGAATAAAAATACTGTGGTAATCCACCCATATCACCACTTCTTTTTGATGTGAGCAATATGTGGTAGTTAGTGTTTGTTGTCTTTATTTTTCATACCAGCTCCATCATCGTAGGGCTCACTTAGTTACCATGGTGATGGCCTACGTTTTGATGATGGTTTCAAACATCTATTTCCCTTTTAAATAAATGTAACAAGTAAACGAATGACCCCCAGTGCCCGTCAGACCTTCAATGGTCAGGAGGTATAAAGAATCTTTGGACTCCAGATTGACTCCATACCCTAGACTGTAGACTCTGTATGTGATAGTACTGGCTCTACAGAGAAACGGAATTACGTGTTAATTTCAAAAATGACACTCTCTCTCCTTAACTTTCAGTAATGTCAGAGGTCTTCGCTCCAATTTTTCTTTTGTGGTCTATTTACCTTTTCTTTGGCTAAACTCTATAAGCTAGACGGGATCTTCCAGTTGTTGGAGTAGGAGGAACTGTTTCTAACGGTGAAAGTTCCATGCTCTTTAGATTGTCTTCTCTTAAGGTCACTCGTTACCTATATTTCTTGTATCGATCTCCCTCTTCTGACTCTTGCTCAGTTATTTAAACAATATCAGGCTCGATTGATATGGCCTTGGAAAAGCAACACACTGCTAATATTTTTGTTTTTGTGATTTTAATGCTCATGATATGACCTCATTGATTCATTCTAACAGGACTGACAAATCTGAAGAAGTTACTTATAATTTCGCTTCTCTTAAGGCGGTGCAAAGCTTGTTGATTTTCCAATAACATTTTCCTGATTTAGACTCCAAAGGACCTTTTATTTTAGATCCTTTTTCAACTCCTGACCATTGTGCAGTTGCATACTTACCTCTTTTTGGATCTTCTGATTTGTTCAAAAATCTTCTGTTCTATTGCTGTCACTATAGAAGTTTAAGGTAATTGTTTCAAATCTTGTGGACAAGCCACGTGGTTGTCTCTTGTGGACAAGCCACGTGGGATGGGTTTCGTTAATTTCTTAGTAACGTTTCTTTAAAATAAAGCTTTGCCTAATCGGCTTTTGAGGCTCCAACTGAATTCACAGAATGAGTTTAGGTTGATATTAAAATATTTGCCCCTGGTCTTAGTTACAAAGTCAAATCTCATTTTTCCCCATATTTCAATCTTTCTTTAATTCTGCCTTTTCTCTTCGTAATCATGTCTGTGCTATCGACGTATGTAATTTAAACACAATATTTAAGAGTAATGTTAATAATTTCAACATGTACTTTTTTCTAATTAAAAATACTTTCTGTAATAATAATGAAATCTCAGCAAAGTTTGGTATCTGGCGGGGAAAGTGGGGCAGTATATGGTGGTGATATATAACATTGTCCGGCATTTAAAATTTGGTTTTTCTAAAGTCAAAAGGTCTTGAAAATTATTTTTGTATTCTGACATTGAAACTATTATTTATTTTCTTTAGTCAAGATATCTCTTAACCTAATTACAGCATTTTTTCTCCAAAATAATATAAAAGGTAGCACATATGCTACCAAGTATTTTGACATTTTGTGAAGTCAGTTTACGATTCTCCCTTCAAAAGTGACCCCACCAGATACGTTACATCCTCTTATTTCATTTTAAGTTATTAACTCCTGCGCCATGAAATAGAGGCAAAAACTTATACCTATTGTAATTTTTCGTGCTTTGTTAGAATGATCATCATACTTTGGAAATCCCATTTTGATACAAGATATGTGGATATGTTTATTTTGTAGAAATGGGGTAGAATGGGGTATTTTGGTGCTCTTTTTGATAAAAGTATTTTTATTCAATTTATGTATGATTTTATTCGTGTTATGTTCATTGAGCAGGTATGTTATCTTGGTATTTCTGATTACTGTTTTTATAAATTTTTGACTTTTGTGGTTTTGGATACAGCGTGTTATTTATTTTCATATTCATTGTAATTAAAATAATTAGTAGTTAATTAAATCAATTAAAATAATAGTTGTGTATTACTTTGTTTTGTTTTTTAGCTGTTCCTATTACCATTGCTAGTTTTTGTTATTTTTGTTAGAGAAAAATGTTGTCTGTTTTATCAAAAATGACTTTTAGTGAGTGAGGCTTCATGACAATTTTTGAATTTCAGATGCAATACAACAAAATAGCAAAGCGATGAAAAGACCTTACATTTGAAAATCTAAACACGATTTCTAAGCTTCGACATTTATGAAGCTAACTAGGATAATATGAGTATCAAACGGTTGATCAATAATTTTTTGTTATATCTTGGGGTGTATGGTTTGATTCTCCAAGACAATCAAGTAAAAGAATCACCTCTTTTGTGAAAATGAAACATCATTCTTTCTTTGGACTTAAACTAGGGTACCAGGATAAGCCAATCTCTTCCCATATCTGCTTTGAAATATATGTAGAGAATTTACGGGTTTGGAGGAATAGTTAAAGGAAGAGTATGCATTTAGTGTCATGATGGAGTGGGAAGAGGGAACGGAAAGAAGAAGTTATTGATTACTCCTTCCGCATGATAAGTCTGAAAATAATAAATTGCAAGATCAAGTACCATTTCTAATCTTTTGCTAGTAAACTATTCCGAGATGACCCAATTGTCCCGTTTCGGGGCCAGAAATGGGCATGGAATCTAATTCTGATTCTTAATCTGGTAACATGACAAATACAAATAAGTTCGCTGTTTTTAAGCTGAAAGAGAGCGATCGATCAGTGTCGTTCATTCAAGCTGAACTCAACTACCTGACACAAGACCTGAGTCTTTCCAATGTGGCTGCTTAGCTTTGGATGCCCGCCTTCGAGGGAGGCGTTTACTGGCACAAGAGACAATATCAAATCAGTGAGTCTGAATTAAAATGCAGTAGAATAGAGACTTTTCAATAAGTCGTCAAACAGAAGTCCCGAAGGACTTTTCTGAATAATGGAAACAGTGTTTCCACGTTTTGTTTTGGAGACTCATTTGTAAAGAAAGCAACCTACAGTAACATGGATCATCTGTTGTGTGCTCTCAACATACAGGAAGAGAAATGGCTGAATTGTCTGGATCCTGAAATTGTTGGACTCATTTTAGTTCAACAATCAATATATCTAATGATCTTTACAAAGAAAATTTGGTCAATTATATTACTTTAGGATAAGCATTCACTGTTGTTAAACTGTCTGCCTGACAGCCGGTTGAAATGTTCTTGTCAGCCACAGACATCCTCAGTAGGAGAAGGCAGTTCATGAGCCAATGGAGGATTTCCATCAACTTGGAACCTCCATGTCAATAAAAACAAACTTCTTCCTTTCCATTAAGACATTTACCTTAGACCTGTAGAGACCAGTAAATAACAGGGACAAATATTCATATGGTAGGGTGAGTTATTAAGGTCCATGGAATGTCAACTATTATAAGAAGAGGGATGTGGCTCTGCTCACCGCAACCGCAACTCCATGAAGAGATCATTTAGTCATGGATAGCTTNAATAATAGTTGTGTATTACTTTGTTTTGTTTTTTAGCTGTTCCTATTACCATTGCTAGTTTTTGTTATTTTTGTTAGAGAAAAATGTTGTCTGTTTTATCAAAAATGACTTTTAGTGAGTGAGGCTTCATGACAATTTTTGAATTTCAGATGCAATACAACAAAATAGCATAGTATTCATAATTTAAAAACTTTTTGCTGTTTAACTACTTAATTTGAACCATACTAAATATTGTAAAACAGTTTGCGACGAAAGCGATGAAAAGACCTTACATTTGAAAATCTAAACACGTAAAAGAACAAGTAAAAGAATCACCTCTTTTGTGAAAATGAAACATCATTCTTTCTTTGGACTTAAACTAGGGTACCAGGATAAGCCAATCTCTTCCCATATCTGCTTTGAAATATATGTAGAGAATTTACGGGTTTGGAGGAATAGTTAAAGGAAGAGTATGCATTTAGTGTCATGATGGAGTGGGAAGAGGGAACGGAAAGAAGAAGTTATTGATTACTCCTTCCGCATGATAAGTCTGAAAATAATAAATTGCAAGATCAAGTACCATTTCTAATCTTTTGCTAGTAAACTATTCCGAGATGACCCAATTGTCCCGTTTCGGGGCCAGAAATGGGCATGGAATCTAATTCTGATTCTTAATCTGGTAACATGACAAATACAAACAAGTTCGCTGTTTTTAAGCTGAAAGAGAGCGATCGATCAGTGTCGTTCATTCAAGCTGAACTCAACTACCTGACACAAGACCTGAGTCTTTCCAATGTGGCTGCTTAGCTTTGGATGCCCGCCTTCGAGGGAGGCGTTTACTGGCACAAGAGACAATATCAAATCAGTGAGTCTGAATTAAAATGCAGTAGAATAGAGACTTTTCAATAAGTCGTCAAACAGAAGTCCCGAAGGACTTTTCTGAATAATGGAAACAGTGTTTCCACGCTTTGTTTTGGAGACTCATTTGTAAAGAAAGCAACCTACAGTAACATGGATCATCTGTTGTGTGCTCTCAACATACAGGAACAGAAATGGCTGAATTGTCTGGATCCTGAAATTGTTGGACTCATTTTAGTTCAACAATCAATATATCTAATGATCTTTACAAAGAAAATTTGGTCAATTATATTACTTTAGGATAAGCATTCACTGTTGTTAAACTGTCTGCCTGACAGCCGGTTGAAATGTTCTTGTCAGCCACAGACATCCTCAGTAGGAGAAGGCAGTTTATGAGCCAATGGAGGATTTCCATCAACTTGGAACCTCCATGTCAATAAAAACAAACTTCTTCCTTTCCATTAAGACATTTACCTTAGACCTGTAGAGACCAGTAAATAACAGGGACAAATATTCATATGGTAGGGTGAGTTATTAAGGTCCATGGAATGTCAACTATTATAAGAAGAGGGATGTGGCTCTGCTCACCGCAACCGCAACTCCATGAAGAGATCATTTAGTCATGGATAGCTTCTGTTATGTGTTGATCTCTTCTTGGTATGTACTATAACATTCACTACTCGCTCTGTCAATTTATCTATCAAAAATATACTATTATATTTCATTTATCTAAAGTGAGATTGGAATATAAGGATATAAGAATTTCTGATATGTGTTTATACTTCACAAAATGATGTCTCAGTAAAATATGAGCATCATTTTTGGATTCAGGGCAAAAAATTGGTCTGGGATAAATGTTTTCATGTTAGACCTTGCGTAGATCATGCAGATAAAGCTTTAATCTAATATTTAAGAAAGCAGTGAGATCTCTGTTATATTCTCAAACTTAACTGATTTAAGCAACCATTTCATTTATTTATAGTAACAGGAGTGTAAAGTTCAATGTTTTTGTACGGTGCTAACCAACCTGCATTTTTATGTTGTTTTGCTTGCAAGGAAACAACACAAAATGTATAAAACTCTGTTGGACAGTCATCAGATCCAAATTCTGAAAAATAGAAACCAATTTTATTAAAATAGGAAAACGCCAAACGGAAAATGAAATTTTTCACACCTATTCACATATTCTATTTTTTGAAAAAAATTAGAATATTATTCATTGCACGAAAATGGAACAGTGGATCAATAACTTGTCTCTAATATAACAAACAGATAGCAGTCGATATCTGTCTTTTCCCTTGGTCATTATTGATATTCGGGTTCTAATTGAAAAAGGTATATGATATTACCCTGCTTTTCAAGAGTTAGAATAAGGTATGTCAAAGAACGTAATTTGCAATATAGAAAAAGATCCATCAGGAGGATGTAATTAAAACGTTAAGAAAAGCATTTCCTGGTTGCCCACTTGAACAGCATACAAGATCATGCATTGTCTTGTTTTATAATTTATTCCAGCTTCTGCCAAAGAATAACTTTTGGTAGAGAGGAAATGTTAAAAAAAGCATATGTTCTGCCATTATCCTCTAGTAAATGTAATGTCCTTACAACGGCTTTTGTGGGATATATTAATGCAATATCAAAATCCGCCAATTTTGTAAAGGACTATCACACCCTGTCTTTAGTAGCTTCATTTTCTTACCAATCTGGAATATCTGTTCACCTGCGACAAGAAATGATTTTAGTAAAGATGAATGATTGAAATTTTATTGAAGAAAATACTGTGTTTTGAATTGGCATCAATTTATTACATAAGAATAAAACCTGCAGATGAAAATGATAGCGGAAATCTACACTTTGTGGACGTGCCGCAATGAGAGAACTGTAATAAGAACACACCATGATAGCATTTCTTACTCTTTTTGACATTTCTAATCTGCCGACCATGTGGTACTATGTATACGTATTAAAAGTCAGTGTTCTTTGCTATAGCGGGCAGTACATTGAAGATAAAAGAAGTAAAAAGAATGAGTAACACGTTTCTTCATAGGGTTTACAAAATAGGGATAATTTTCAAAAAAGAAATGTTTTTTTAAGTGAAAAATTTCACATCCAAATCAAAAATGTTAAATCAACGTTCATCTAAAAGTAGGATTATTAAGTTGAAGGAGGATTTATTTGATATACCTAGAAGTTCGTACAATTTGAATGTCTTTTCATATATTACTTCCTCTTCTATTGCCAGCATAATTCACAACAAGAAAATCTTTTTGAAATTATTTCAACTAGTTTGACTTCTTAAAAACAAACAAACAAACAAAATACTATGATGAATCAAATGCAAAAGGTCAATTTCCCTTAGCATTTGTCAAAGTTCTGCTTTTGAACAGTGTTATTGTAATTAGGATGTCAAAAAAGACAGTTTAATTAGGCGTCAGGAACAGAACCAAAATTCTACGTCTTCGTATACAAATAAAACCAAATGTATTTATTGTCAGACAAAAAAAGTTCTTCTGTTTGCAAAGAGTTTAACTTCTTATTAAATTCAGACCACAACATGATAGGATTGGTTAGTTGGTTACCATGGTTACTAGAGATAAGCAGTGTTTCAATAGATATGCTTCGTTCAGTAAAGGGAAGTCACTTTCTTATCTTTATTGAAAATCAACAAAATTTACTCTTGTTTAATCTTTTATATGTACTTGGATGACAAATCTTCGATATCAATCTATTTCTATTTTCTGTTTTTGAGCCATTGATGTTACATTAAAGGAATGCTATGCGGATTCGTAAATGCTCACCAGTCAATTAAAAAAAACATCAAAAACAGACACCAAGTGAAATTATTTTTTTAATCTCAGAGGAAATGTTTCGTAGGTCTGATGCTGCTGAAAATTAGTTTTCGAATAATAATAATATGGTAGATAAAGAGTGAAATTAAATAAAAGCTGGTCAATCCCTATATTCATCTGATAGCTATATGTAGCTATATCGATCTATGTATATTATTAATGATAATAAAATAAAAAAAACAAAAATGATGATAATAATGAAAATAATAATAATAATAATAATAATAATAGTAATAATAATAATAATAATAAAAAAACTCAGAAAATAGTCTTTGTCGTATGTGTGGACAAAACGAAGAAACAGAAATGTATATTATTATTTGTGATGATATGGAACTTGCACGAAAAGAATACAAAAGGAGACATGACTGTGTAGGAACAACAACCCATTGGGAACTATGCAAGCATTTAGATTTCAAATTTACTGACAAATGGTATGAACACAAACCAGAATCGTCCTTGAAAAAAGCCAATTGCTACGGAACTTTGAAGTATAGTCAGGTCATCATATAGAAGCTAGAAGTTCTGACCTCATAATTGTCGACAAGAAAAACTAACTTGTCAGATTGTGGATTTTGCAATAATTGGAGATCACAGAGTTGAAATGAAAGAAAGAGAGAACTATCAAGATTTGACAAGAGAAATACAAGTTCTATGGAAAAAGAAAGTAACTGTTATTCCAATAGTTATTGGGGCTATGGTAACAGTTCCAAAGTCATTGAAAAATAGATTAAATTAAATTGGAATCCGAACGAAGATTGAAACCATGCAGACCACCGCGTTGTTAAACACCGCCAGAATCATAAGGAAAATCCTGGAGCTCCAAGGAGGCTTGTTGCCACTGGAACTTGAAGAAAAGTCCACCAAACACTACTTTGATGTGAAATGAACACACACGCACACACACACACACACACACACGCAAGTAATAATAGTAATGATGATGATAATAATAATAATAACAAGTACTAATTAGGCAGATTTCTTTCTTAAAATAAAAATCCTGTGGTCCGTCAAGAACTACTTAAACAAAAAGATTAATAAATGCTATCAGTTGTTAGTTGGAATATTTTCTAACTTTCAACCGTCTTATTATATGGTTTTCACAACCTTACAGCTAAATAATTCGTATTGGCTTTAATCAAGTCTGTTATAACATATGTTGTAAAATGTGGAGTGTTATTTTAGATTCTTATTTCTGCTTAAACCTCTGTGTTCATTAATCTATTCCAATATCCAGCGTATTGAAATAAATTCACACCTTATTAACCTTTTAAACAAGGATTTTATCAGTGTAATTTAGTTTATGTTCTGTATTATTCTATACCTATCATTAGATATAATATAATTTATTATATGATATTATTTTACATTATATTATATTATATTATGTTATATTATATTATATTATATTATATTATATTATATATTATATTATATTATATTATATTATATTATATTATATTATATTATATTATATTATATTATATTATATTATATTATATTATATTATATTATATTATATTATATTATATTATATTATATTATATTATATTATATTATATTATATTATATTATATTATATTATATTATATTATATTGTTCATTTTTTCATACTTACATGATCTGTTACCTATGTTACTATTATATTATATTATATTATATTATATTATATTATATTATATTATATTATATTATATTATATTGTTCATTTTTTCATACTTACATGATCTGTTACCTATGTTACTCTTTATTCTTCAGAATCAAAAGAAATTTGGCATGAATGAAAAGTGTTCCACAATGTTTTGTGTTATGAAATTTGATTTGCAGTTTAGTAGAATTGAATAAAAATGTATAAGCGAGTAGTATTTCTGCCAAAAATATATATGGCTGCTAACTATTTTATGTTAGAAGCAAATTTGTGTAAAATATGTACAGTCACATCCGCATATGACGAATAGCTGAAGGCCAAAGATCTGTTTCCTAAGCTCAGTGCGCAGCATATTGATAAATTAATTTTGAAAGAAAATGATTGTTTATAAAATTCCTTTTTTCACATGTCATTTTAATACTCTTAAAATATCTTGAAAATTGAGAAAAGATTTATGATAAAGCGGATTCAGAAACAATGAACTTCTATTTATAAGGTCATTTTCGGATTTCATTTCCATGAATATGAGTCAAATCTGGATGATCATAGTTCACAGATCTCCTTCACCCAGGATTTTAACCCAAAATACTTATTTGTGTCTTTCCCAAAACCTTTCCTAAGATTAAGTCATAGTTTGACAAGAACTTAGCAGTACAATTACTAACCAGTAGCAATCAGTAATAGAAATAGAAACAACTAATTTTAATTTTTCTAAGTTATTCATAAAAATCAATGTCTCTTATTCAAATAATATTTGGGACAAATATCTGTTAACTTGGAGTCCAAATGAAAATTCTTTCTGAAAGAACTGTTGTATTCTTCTTTTTATCGTTACCTTTCACAAAGAGGTATTTCTATGTATAGTACCAGAAAAACTAGTGTTCAAACCAGTGGGTTCCTAGCATTTAGGAGACAGCACCTCCTTTTATACTTCGGAGTTGATCGATGTATCCACCAACTCCACAAGTTCCTCTAATCCAATGGCATACATAAGAAAATAAAGTTAAAAAGAATCTCGTGGAAAATTAAATTTTACAATCTATTTTTTGTATATATCATTGGTTTATTCGACAACAAAGTTTATCCAACAATATTACAATGCAAGTCCACTATTCCAATCCTTAATATCCTCCTTGTCCTTTTTGTTCTTTCTTAAAAAATCTCTTGCTCTATAATAGTCAGCAAATGCCTTGGAGTCAGTTTTCTTTAACCCCCCCAAAAGCGAACACTCATAACATCATCTCTTCACACACATGACATCAGCTATTGGAGAATGTCGCGCTTCAGCAGAAACGCGTCAAAATTCCGAAATTGAATACGAGGCTGAATAACAATATTTGCCGTATGCCGTATCGAAACCTTTCTATACATAGCGCTATCTTCTATTAGAACAAGCAATAAAAGACCTTATATAATTTTATGGGGTTTTTTTTCATTTTTTAGTACAATGCTTTTGGAAGTTTGTGTACTCCCTCCAAATATCAATGAACAGTTACTTTAGAAATATTATCTTCTTTACCTACAGTTCTTTTCTCTAATTTACGTACGAAGTAGAAAACAGCAAAAATAAATTATGTTATGCAATGAAATCTACAAGACAATCCTGTGTTAGTTTTCATTTGATCAGCATGGTTTCTCGTTAAATTATTTTTGCTAAGAACAAACATGAAAAATATCATTAGTTTCCTATGTCATTGCACTTCCCTCTTGCATTTTTTTCTAAGGATATTTAAGTGCTTTTTATAAAATCCCTTGCAAATGTTTTGCATGTTTATCACATCACCTGTTAATGTCCTTTCGAAAATAAACATCCACCGGTATTTTTTATGATTGAGATTCGATTTCTGAATTTTCATCAAATCATGACATCATTCAAAACAAAAATAAATACTTCTTTCTTTGAGTAACTATTTAAAAGATAATTGCAAAAGCAAATCATTTACTTTTAATTAAATTCTCAAAGATTTGGAGTGCCAATTGCAGAGTGAAAAATAAAACAGTCTGAATAAATATGTTAAATGACAACGATGAAATGGAATTGACAATTTTTCCTGAAAGCCTTTCTTTGACGTCGAATAATATTTTTTGTTTTAATGCATCGTTATATACTTCAAGTAGACAACAGGTGTATCTTAGGGCACAGACAGAACTACAGAAAGACAGAGAGGAGGCCACTCAGATATGATTGTGTATTATAGCCCAAAATCTACCCAACGAAATGCGAACCTTGAGTTCTCCACCTTGATATGTAAGACTGTAAATCAAATTTAAAATTTGTCTGATACCAGAAATTTGTCTGATAGTCAAAATTTGTGTGATACTAAAAATTTGTCTGATACCTAAAATTTGTCTGATACCTAAAATTTGTCTGATACCTAAAATTTGTCTGATACTTAAAATTTGTCTGATACTTAAAATTTGTCTGATATCTAAAATTTGTCTGATACCTAAAATGTGTATGATACCTAAAATTTGTCTGATACCTAAAATTTGTCTGATACTTCAAATTTGTCTGATACTTAAAATTTGTCTGACTTTTAAAATTTGCCTGATGAGTGGAATGTCCAAGAGTGAGTAGTGGTATTGGGTTTTGTTTGGAAATTCGAGCATCGCCTCAATTTTTATCAACATCAAATTTATCAAAGTAATGAAAAAATGTTTGGAAAAAGACCAAATGAATGTTAAAGATGGCATAGATACAATATAAAAATAACCACTGATGATATACATATACCTAAAAATTCGCTCTTTCTTTAAAATGTTTCCCTTTGTTTTGAGTTTCAATAAAAACTCACATGACTTGTGTTTTCTTCTTATGGCATCTTGGTCCAGTCGAGTGCCTTGGAAAAGGTTTTCTACCAAAATGAACTTGAGTTGAACTGTGATCTTTAGTAACAGAAGTTTTAACAGTTTCTATTAGCTTATTTTGATAAGAATTATTGGACGAAACGTATATTAAATCATCAGTTACATGAATACGATAAGTCATTGTATTTCTCTACACAAATACACACGGAGACATATCCAGCAAAATCATACTGCAATACAAAGCCAAACACTTTATTTTTTCATGTAAATAGGAACAGAGGTGTTCGTAATACTTTCTAATGCAGGATAGCTTTCAAGACACTAATATCATTGACTTTTTAAATAAGATTTTAATAAGATAATTATTATTATATTAATAGTAATCGATTTCACAATATTCCACTTTACAGGATTAATTGATTGTAAATTGATACTTATCAAGAGATTAATATGACCTTAAATATCCATTTTTTTAAATCACAACCAAGTAACTTTGGTGATCATTGATATGAATGTATTCCAAACATAACAGTATTAAAGGGCTAGCCCAGATAGCATAGTTGGTACAGCACGTGATTATTGGCACAAGATTGAATCCAATTTCAAGTAACATATTAATGTTACATTTTTTCTTTGGAATAGCTTTTTTTTTAGTTATATTATCACTTGTTTCTTTATTTATTTGTTCCTTGGGATGAGATGCTTTTTGAAAGGGAATTAAATGTAGAATAGAATTAGCACTAATTGCATAGACTT
>RDPX01000263.1:1097308-1118816 GCA_003991215.1 Morbakka virulenta
TTTCTCTCTCTCTCTCTCTCTCTGTGTGTCTCTCTCTCTCTCTCTCTCTCTCTCTCTCTCTCTCTCTCTCTCTCTCTCTCTCTCTCTCTCTCTCTCTCTCTCTCTTATTTGCTTCGTTTTTAATATTGTCGGTATAGAACAAGGGAGAGTATGTATAAATTATTCAATACATCATTCAGCAGGTGCTTTCACTAGAGAAAGTAGTTATTGGTTTCTGGAACTCGTTTTAAGAAAATCGATACTCATTCTATTTTCACATATATAAATTCCACTTTACAATAGAGTAAGTTTTTACCATTGCAAAGAAGTCAGCACCACATTTTATGTGAACTCATAAAAGTCAACGAAATCTTTTCTTTTTTTTTCATACATATACACGAACAAAAATTTGTTTTCCAAAGCAGGAAGTGAAATGTTCTTTCTGACCTCAAGATGGTAGAATCTCTCGGAGAATTCACAGGAACAATTGTGATAAAACATGCAAACTAAACATAATAAGAAATATCAGTATATTGATCTGCTAAAATCTATGAGTGGTCTGAGTGTTGCTCTTCCTTCGTTTCAAATGAATAACAAATAATCTAAGTTTGTATATAGAATACAAAGATTATCTTTTAAAGCTGTTTTGTTGTACATTTTCTCAGCTGACTGCTGAGATAATTCGTCCAGTAAAAGTTTTGTCACTTTTTATTATGATAAAGTTTTAACAAGTCCATAGAAAGTAATAATAGATAAAAGCTTTTGCACCTTAGATACAATGTAAACTACAAAATTTTGAGAGCTTGAAAAATAATTCTCTCACGTTCCAAATGATTCGAAGCTATTTAATAACAAACTAGGAGAAATAAATGGATGGTAAATATTAAAGAACTTTTATGAAAATACTAATTCTGTTACAACTCAACTTAAAAATATTTTAAAATATATTTTTAAAACGTCTACAAAGCTATTCAAGAAAGCAGACAGAGAATTTCTTGCAAAACAACATTTCGAACGAAAAGTTAGCCATAATGCAAGTATCAATATACTACAATAACTTCAAAATACAAGGTCTAACATTAAAGCTGGTATTATTGGCTCCTAAAATAGGATACATAATATCAGCAAAACAGTTTTTTCTTTAATGGAAAAGATTCTGTATCGATTCCGGTCAACATTGATGATTTATCTGGAAACAAATGAAATCCATAACTATAAAACGTAGGAGTGGTAAATAAAAAAAGTAACCTTTAATGCATCAAACTAATTTTTATTTCACCCTCTCTTTCCCTATCTGTCTCTCTGTCTGTCTCTCTGATCACCAGAGTCACCATAAAACACAAAGGCAATGATTTAAACTAAATTAGTTCGATAAACTGGCTGTCTGTCTGTCTATCTGTCTGTCTGTCTCTCTGTCTCTCTGTGTGTGTCTCTCTGTCTCTGTCTCTGTGTCTCTGCGTGTGTGTGTGTGTGTGTGTGGTCTCCGGTCTATGTTTAAAGGAAGTGACCTTGCTAATAGAGGGTGCTATTCTAAACTCTCTTTAGAAGCATATTCAATTTCCAGTTAGTTTTTGCACCTTTTTAACAAGCAGATATACTGTTAAGCTTTAAAAATAAGATTTAGGCTCTAAAGGATTTACAATACTCGTAGTTGTTTTCTTTGCTGTATTTACTAACAATATCATTTTCCAAAACAAGTGTAAGGCTTGCACAAAAAAAGTATAAAGCTTCCTTTCTTGTAATAAGATGCCCAACAGTAGTAATTGAACCTAAACTATAACACTTAAGGGGAAGATAAGTACCAAAATTGTAAAAACATGAAAATGACAGTTTTAAACTACGTTTTGTTCATTTTTTTGTCGTCCACCATATGATAGCTCTAATATTCTTACATTATTGAGCACTGTCGATAGCTAATAATTACCTCGATACTGGCATATATATCTATATATATAAGTAGATAGATATATACATATTTATAATATATACAATATATATTGTTTTGTGTTGGTATCATCCTCTAATGAAAAAGGCGTTCAGATATACATGGTTTGAAATAGAGTATGATTTGAGTAATGAGTGTCTTGAAATGTTAATATTCAAAGTTAGTAATGATGTCATTCAGGTAACAACTTCTTCTTTATCATTGTTTTTTCAGAGGGCTGGCCATTAATAATCTACTGGTTCCTTTCATTATTTATAAGTTTTAACGATTGAATTTTTTAATTAATATAAGTAGGGTATATTTCAGGGAAATATTTCACTGGATTACATTCAATTCTTGTGGAAGTTAGAAAAATAAGACGTCATATTTGGACATATGGTTTAATTAGAAAATATTTAACTAAGACATGCCTGTATTTTTCTTTGAAAATCTTCAAATGGATTGGTTTGTCATAGCTTTAGAATTTATTTTAGTTTTAACAAGTTTAGATTTGAAACTAGATATGGTGTGTTTTTGCTTTTCATTCAAAGGGTTAGGCTGAAGCGTTCAGACCCGCCCTTTTCTCTGAGTGTGAAAATTTTAGTCTCTGCCGGATGAGATTAGATGTTGGTGAATAAGGTCAAAGTTATATCATTTTTAACAGTTTTAATATTTTTAGAAGACTTGCACTAATGGGAGTTTAAATGTATATAAATATTTAACGAAACTGCACTAAAGGTCATTTAAAAGCTATGACTGTGAAAGAAAGGGCTCAAAAAGGAAAAAAATTATTAATTTATAACTATATATACATATATATAACTATATAAACATGTGTAAATTTATATATAACAAAACATAGTTATATATATTAAATACGAAAACAACAAAAATGCATTTCGGAATATTTATTAACTTCTAACTGAAATCTTTCTTTGCCAGTTACAACTTCATTAGTCAAATGTTTATAAACGATTAATAAATGATCCAATAAACTAGAAAATATTAAACAAAAGCAAAACACAGGTTTTAAATTAATGTTATTGCTATGCTATAAATGTGATTTTTGTAAAGGGTGTTTTGGGGAGCCCTCCAATTCAAGGACTCTTTCAAAATTTAGAAATTCTCACTAAAGTAAGCATGAAAAACTATCTAACATTGTAAATATTCTTAATATGTACGAGCTTTATCATGTCATGAGTTGAAAGCTTACCACTCATGAAATGATAAAGCTGCTACACCTCTGGCTTCTTTCTGAATCCATAAATTCAGAATTTTCAAGATTGTTAATATATTTCAGAGGAAAATGTACCCTATTGCTGCGATGGTTATTTTTTATTTTTTCTATTTCTTAATCTTCAGCTCTACCTTGCACTCATTAGCTCTTCAAACCTCAACTGATTGTGCCTTTTCTATGAGCAAAGCGCCACTAAAATGTAATGTCAAACAGTTCAAATTGCTAATTACCTTCCAAAAGAACTCAGAAGTATACGAAACTCTTTTTCAATGTTCTCGCTATAAAGTCATTTTTGCCAATTTTGGCTAATCTGTTAACGGATTTTTTTGTTTGTTTTTGTTGGGGATATGTGTTTTTTTGTGTTGTCGAATCGAAGAAGGCGTGGTCGACTTAAAAAGAGAGGTTATGTTACTTTCTAAGATATTGGTATGACATAAAAAGTAAAATAGCCACCTAATCCTACATATGTATTTTTGTCTTTAAGATTTGTAGGCTGCATAGAAGATCTTGAATACTCTGACAGCGGCAAACCCATGAGAAAAGGTTCGATAATCCTTAGTGAAAAGGCCAAGAAAGGGTGTTTAGACGCCTGCACGTTATCTTCGTGTGCCAACGGTGGAAAATGTTTAAATTGGTTTAATCGAATTTCATGTGATTGTAGTGGAACTGGATTTGAAGGAAATAATTGCACATTACGTAAGTAAAGTTAGCCATAAAGCTTTTACTTAAGAAGTAAGTCCAACTGAGAAAGAACTGAGGAATATTGAATTTTATCAGCTCAGAAAACTCAAAGAGATCACAATGTCTACAGCTACATCAAGATGATTTTCAAAACCAAAAGCGTTTATAAAATTGAGCAATAAGTCTTTTAGGTTTTTAGATGTAATTTTATTTGAATTCATTATTTTCTATTTGTGTTCCCAAATTTATAATAGGCTTTAGTGGATTAAGCAGTGTATATTAAACACCGTCTTGGGGAGTATGAGAACAGATGTTACGCTCTCTTCACTTTCCAACTATTTAATATCAATTTTTACTCTTTTGCTGGTGTTAATTTTTCCTATGTGAGTTATATTATAGTAAACAAAAATTACACTTATAGTATAGGAAGTATAGCAAAGGGACTAAAAGAAATGCGAGTTGATTGTTGTCCTTATGGTATGTCCTTGTAAAACCGTATCAATTTTTAAATGTTCATAAATCCAATCTAAAAATAACCTCTCCATCTTACCTATACAAATATCCTTAATGTATCTCAAGGAAAACGTAGACGCCACCATTTGTGTACACTTAATCCATGTTTGATGTAAACCATACCTTTGACGGGTGAGATACTCAATGGAAAACAACAAGCTTTGTTGCCAAGATGTTCACCAAGTAAGCAGCGGTGTGAGTTTATAATAGGTAGTTACAGAGAAATTTATTTAACAAGAATGTATCATTTGAGTTCATTGCTACAAAGTAGATCCTTTATTCTCTATAGCTAACAAGCATTCATTTAAAAATAATGAGAATTTTGTGATAAATTTGAATGAAGTTTGATGGATAGTTAATCAGAATTCGAACTATTAAAGAATATTCATATATATACCAATATCTTCTGCAATAATATTCTCATTTAATAGCACATAATTTCTTTTTAGCTTCTGAATCTATGTATCTTGGTGGATCAGAGTATATAGCATTGAGAATTGAATCCTCACAGCTACGAACGTCCGATGAAATTCGATTTAGATTTAAATCAAAGAGATCAGACGCATTATTTTTTACTGTTGGTATAAAAGGCCACACTTTAATAATTGAACTGTGGAGAGGGTATATAAGAGTTTTTATACATTTAGGAGCAGGTAAGCTAATTTTCTACTTAATACATAGGCAAATACGTTTTCTGTATAACTAAAGTATGGAATTTTTATACATATTGACATGTTCATATATACATTGGGGCGATGGAAAACACTGTTTGATTTTGCTAACTTAATTTGATAAACCTATGAATTACAGTAAGCCTCTCACAAAATGTTTTTAATGACCATATTTAATTATTATTTTAACCCTAACCTTAACTTCTATTGGCGGTCAATCGCGCTCCATCTGTTCATAGCAAACTCAAATCGCTACACTCCGATTCGTCTGGTTTTTCTGTCTCTTACATGAAATTTGTCATATATATGTCAAAATACAACGTCCAGTAAGAAATCTACAATGCATACATGAAAATATCTGAAACTCTACTTATTTCCCCTTTGTCACATTGAAACATTAAAAGGATGCAAGGAGACACATCTTGCATTCTGGCATCCAAGCTTGCATACCCGCAACACTCTGATATTTAGAAAAACCTCCCAATAATGATGCAATGTCGTTATGATGCATTGCATGATTGTGTATTTTTTCCTGATACAAATTAATATATATTACCTTAAATGTGACAAATGTTTCAAAACAGATTTATTTTTGCTTGGTGGTTGAAACCACTATGAAACATAGAAGGCCAGCTCAAAGTCTGTAATGTGGACTTTTTTAACAGAGGCGTGTGGAAAGAAAAGCTTTTCTTCTCATTCTGCAATGACACATTTTTCATGGTTTATTTTAGTGTCCACAATACATATTTCTCAGATCAAGAAAGCTTGTGCAATGTCAAAATCAGTTGAATATGTGTTAATGCTTAAACGAGACAGGTGCTACAGTGCTGTAGTAACAGGATTAACATGGTTTCACTGGTTCATGACAGTGACCAACAAGGACACTGATGTTGAAAATACCTCCATCTCACGCCGCTCATTAGCAACAACGATGTAGTGAAACAGTATGAAAATTTTCTTGGGAAGATCTAAACTAGAAGATCCATCAGATTAGGTAAACAGAAAATTCTGCAATGGCATTTCTACATCATTTTTGTTTCAACAAAATAAATTTTGTCTCTAAAATATTCACGAGTTTTTAAACGAAGGCTAACATTATGATAAAAAATTAAGATTCTTCAGAATAATCGCCACAAAGAGCTGCTTTTCTTGTAGATCCACCCTTTATTTCATTCATCATCATTTTGAATACACATATGAACTGCGTACTATTAATTACACAACAAGCTAAATATTCATTCACAAAGGCAGACTTCGAAATTCTTGACTTTGTGGACTCAGTGGAAGCCAAAGATATAGTAGATAGGAAAAGTATCTCTCGAAACGTAGCTCAGAAAAAGCTTACGACTCATAATTTGATAAAGCTTCAACATGCTTATATAGACCCTTAGAAATTTGAAATATCATCGTTCTCTGGTTGTCCAAATGACGAAGATAGAAGATGTAAGAATTTCCAAAAACTTTTATAGGTCTAAAGGCAAGTGTCATAAATAAAGACCATTTTTGACTGCAGAAAGTATAGAGAACGAACATCACTGCTTGAAATATTTGCTAAATTAATTACTTACGATAGAAGCAGGTCTTGAATAAAAAAATCTCTACCTTATAACTTTCTGGCTAGCCGAATCAAATGCAGTGAATCTTAGATCTCTTGCATTAAATGAACATTGCCTGAATAACTATATGACACTTGTTTTGTGTTACTCAAGTACAAACAATTATAATGATTAATTACAATAATACGAATTTTAATAAAGCTTTGAAATAATTAACATGGAAAAGAATTTTGAGGAATTTGGATATAAAAAAATATGAATCTCTCAATTTTGACTGAAATAAACTAATGATTCTAATAATTGCATTTATCTTTTGTAGATTTTCGTCGTCAATATTCTCTCTGTTGCTGCCATCATTAGCACCTCTTCTTCTGAGTTCCTTTTCCTCCATGATACATAAAGCACTTTTCTCAGTGTTTTAATTACTTCTTTGCCAATAGTTCAAAGTTTAAGTCCATATAATATTGTGGAACAATCATAGCATTTTAACACCCTCAGTGTAGTGCGAAGACTTCTTGGCCTCTTTGTAAGCGATTTTCTTGAAGGCCGTCCAGTTTATTTCAGTGTCTCATTTAATATTTGATATTACAATACTCCAGAAATTGGTGAATTTCTTTATTTGTATTTTGATTTCTCCTTTGAAAGTTAGATTGCATTTGGGAGAAATGAATTCTTAAAGAAAATCAGGAGAAACGTTTTC
Organism: Morbakka virulenta; assembly: GCA_003991215.1. Classification (NCBI taxonomy): domain Eukaryota; kingdom Metazoa; phylum Cnidaria; class Cubozoa; order Carybdeida; family Carukiidae; genus Morbakka; species Morbakka virulenta. Next base: position 1,104,570 of record RDPX01000263.1, read on the forward strand.
TGCATGTCAAGACTTTATTGAGACATTGAAAATACATTACATGAAGACAAGATAAAGCTTCATGACAGTTTCCTTTTAAATATGATTGAAATGCATTATCCTGCTTACATATTCTTTAATACATGAATAAATAGATATGTTAAGAAAGAAAGAAAGAAAAAATTAATTGTATTCCTGGCATATTTTTAGAATAACATCTTTCTACCTTCACTATTTTCTATGCAACGTGTTATGTTACATATTCTCCTCTTGTTCGCTACCTATTTTTTTATCCATTAGCTGGGGGTCTTTGAATTGTAATTTTATATATTTTATTTGTTATTTATGTTTTTCTTTTGGTATTTTTCCCTTATCTCTCTGCTGCTTTATTTGTACCTTTTCTAGTCATTCTTTGAATTCCTTCTTGTGTCATCAATTACTGTCTTTCTCTCGACTTTTGGGCACCTCTCTTTCAGGTTTAAGAAAGATCGCTGAAAAATTGGCAGAGTCAATAATTTCTATTAAACTTTCATGGGGAGTGGCTGATTTTATCCTCCGTTGGACTTTTCTATAGTAGGCAGTTTTATTGTAAGGTTATTCTTAAAAAATTGAAGTTCTGTTTAACAGGTCTAGCCTCCAGTAGATGCCTTTGGAGTATTTCATTTGATATACTTAAGGTAAGTTATTGCTGTTACAAGCTGCACCAGGGTAGCATTTTGTAAGACTGAAAGTATTTTGATACCTTTTGTTGGTTGTGATGTTGACTGTCTGGTTCTTTATTAAATTATAGGAGTCCACGATTTCCTAGGATGTCCCTCTAACCACCTATAGAAAGTAACCTGGTAGTAATGATTACACCATAATATCCATTTGTCACTTTTTTCATTGCTTTGGCAAAGTCAACGCAGGTCAACAAAGTGTCCTTTTTGTCGCTTCTTGTCTCCCATCATATTTATAATTCTTTTCAATTTTCAGTACTTTTGTTGTTTCATCTAGCTCTTTGAGGAAAGGTTCTCGTTTTTCTATCTTATCATATCACTAGTTGATGCACAAAATTATGTTACAGTGTAACTTTGTGTCGTTGCATCCATTTTCTACAATACAATCCTATCTGACACAGCCCAGTAATTAAGAAGTACGCCTTACCCCTTGTTACATCAACTGTCGTTACCTGAGTAAATCATGAGCATATTCTTTGTAACTAAAGATCCAGATTAGGACCATGTCTTTTCGCTTATACCCAATATATCTATTTAACATTCACATAATTCATTTCACATTTTCAAATTTCTCTGTTTTATATAAGGATCCAATGATAGCTAAAGAAATAAAAAGTTACTTCTGATCTGTAGGTGTTCACCATGGGGATTCCTTTGATAATGACACTGCTAGCCTCTTCTCTAACTTCGCACGGCACAGCTCTCTTTGGGTGTGCTGAAGTAGAATCCTTTATCCCTTTGATGTTTTTCACATTTGTTTCGTCTGAAATCTGCTTCATTGACTAAGGGCGAGGATAATACGGTGGAAAAGCCAAGATCCCTTCTACTTGAATTCCGCCTTTGAAGCTTATTCGTTTCTGCCTATAGGGTATACTGACTTTCGCAGTATGACTGCACCCTCAAACAAACATTGGTACACCTGACTGCTACCACATGAAAGGAAAATGGTTTTGAAAGTAAAAGCCCTGAGAAAGCTGATTCTGTTATCTGCTTCTCTAAGCTGTCTTGTTTATTCTTTGCTAGCTCTTATTTTTAAGGCTGCTGGTTTGCTAGTCACCCACCTCACCAAATAAAAACTTTGTGAAGTTGAGGGTAACCTAGTTGCGTTTCCAACCACTCGATCCTTTTTAATTGCCTGTTATAAAAACGCTGAGAACACGCCGAAAGTATTCTTGGCCCTGCATCCTACAAGGAATCCTAGTACACAACATGCATAAAAGAAAAAGCAGTAATCAAAGGGGAAGCAGTGAACAATAAATGGAAAGGAGTAAAAGAGGCATCGGCATTTGCAGGCAAATAATTTTTATTAAAAAATATCAGCTGCTTCTTTATAAAGGAAAAGCTCGTAGTAAGAACAAATAGAAGTAAGAACAACAACCAAGTTGAAAAGTTACAAAGGATCAATAAAACATCACGTGACACCGTTAAGGTCGCAAATACTGCAGGGAGACAGCCGAACATACCCAAGTCCCTAACTAACAAAAGTAAATAATGAAACAAGGATTTGTGAGTGATTATAAATAGATATGGATGAACACTTTGATAGTAAAAGTTCATGGTGTGAAGAAAAAAAGCCATAAATAAAAAAAGCCATAAATATAATAAAGGTAAGGTATGAAAATGAAGATGTAGTTGCACCATCTGCTAACTGTAAGAAAAAACTTGACGACAACAAAAGCTATACCAACAAACTGAAAACAACTTAGAATACAGAAACGGATATGGGCTTACAGATATGGACGAAAAACATTAACTCCATGACATCCAAAGAAACAAATTATAGAAAACATCCTTAAATGGCTAAACACTTAAAAATATGCAAAAAAGGATAAGAGTGAAGAAATAATAGACTTTGATGTTGTTGTAGGGTAGTGAAAATAATCAGCATTGTTATTGTTTTTTCATGTCGTACCCTTGCCTGTTATCCTTTCTCATTTCTATATTTATACATATTGTGTTGCGTGAGCTTCATATTACAACTGCTTTATCGATTAGGTGAGAAATTACTGTTGTGATGAGATTACCATACTTATACCAATTATAAGCCTTGGCTAAAATAGCAGATATTCTTGTTTGTCTCCAATTAAGAATTTTTACGCACGACGTACTGAGGCTGTTTTGTTCTTCACGATTTAATGTCACGTAACTCTATCTGTATTTGTCAGCATCTTGCATTTCCATTTTTCTTTATGGTTGTGCAATCTTTTATAATAGAGCCGTTTTTCTACTACGTTCTACATCACATGTACCTGCACCAATGCTTCAGTTTTGTGTTCCTCAATACTATCCCTAAACATTTTATCTGCATCTTTTTGTGTAACATAAATGAGACAAATAATAGTGGGGCATTTTTCCTATTGCTTTCTATAAATTTTGCTTCGAAGTTGAATTCTTGTTATTTTGGAAGTAGTCTGTGAACATACAGCATTAGTATTTGTTTGTCAAATGAAGCATTCTTATTTGGCTTTCACTCTAGAACTCATTTTGTATCTCCTATGTGTACACTAGTCTCCTTTGAACTTTAATAACTAAAACAATACATGGGTATGACCCTCACGTTATTCTAGGATTGGAAAAGGGTTATTAAGTACAACAGGTCAAACGTAAACAAGCTACTTCTAAACCATGGCTTTATTTGGAATACAACTCTTTAAGGTTTTACTTTATCATCTTTTCTTGTTGTTTCTAGAACCATTAGAAATGATTGTTGGCAATGGGGCTGCACATGATAGAAAATGGCATTCGTTTCAAATGATACACAAAAAGAGAAATGTTGTGGTTTCTCTAGATAATGAGTAAGTAACAATAACAAATGTTTAGAACATTATTGTAATCGACAATCAGATAGAGATAAAATTCAACCAAATTTTGTTGTTGCTAGTTTGTGTATGTCCCTTTTGCTGAATTTTATAAGTAGTATTTCCCAATTGTCAAGAAAAGATAGATCTTGGGAATTCTTGGTCTAAATCGTTAAAAGGTTAAACAGACAGGTGTTGCTACAAGACGTATTTTTAATGAAGAATCATACAAGGCATAGAAATATCAAGTGTATGGAACTGTTTAAGGAAGAGGGGAAGAAGGTTAAGACAAAAAGTAAGAGTTAGGACCAAAGATGGGAGTTCATCTATAGGTATCATCAGACAGTGCATCATCAGCGTGTCTTGGAGTCGATATAAAACACAAAGTAGAAATGATTTTAACGTTTGAGAGAAAATTCGATTTAACAAGCCTTGGTACAGTGAATAACAACAGATGCTGATGAGCGATGTCTCTTTTCTACCTAACGTAATCATTATTTCAACAAATATTCTTAGCGTTACCGTCACCGCCATTTGGCTGGATATTGGCAACTTTCTCGTGGTCCAGCCTGAAAGTACCAATCTAACCTTGGGAAACTAATGCCAATACCTGAACAACAGAGACAAACTAGACAATCTAACGACATATCAAAGATACATGAACCATCTGGTCCAGCTATCCTTCAATTAAATGTAGAAGGCCTTACACGACCAAAATGTGAAGTCATTCAAAAAATCGCCATGGACAATTCAATTTCCGTTATTCTACTGCAAGAAACACATGCCACCAATGACGACAAAATCAAGATATATGGCTTTTCTCTCATTGGTTCAATCAAACACTCTAAGCATGGTATTGCCACTCTTGTACGTAACGACCTTCCTTCTGTTGAAATTGGCCGCAGTAATGTTGATAGTGCAGTTGAATGGCTAACCATATCGATCAATGGAGAAATTACAATAACAAACTACTACAAACCACCTAATTCTCCGTTTGAACCACCACCCCATTATGATCACCCAGCAATATACTCCGGTGATTTCAACTGTCATCATACAACTTGGGGCTATTCTAGAAATAATCCGGATGGGGATGCTCTTTATAATTGGTCCAGCACATTCGATATTAAGTTGCTTTTCGATCATAATCAACCAAAGACGTTTCATTCTGGTGCATGGGACACTTACACGAATCCAGATATTACTTTCTTCACACATGATGTCAACAGCTCTCTGCCTCATCCTGTACACACTGTTTTGGGTAACTTTCCAAAATCTCAGCATCGACCTACAATCATCCATCACCCAGCCTTGATCGAATACACACCAACATCGTCACTACCTAGATGGAATTTCAACAAAGCCGACTGGGATAGATTTAAGAATGCAACTAGAAATATGTGTGACGATCTTCCATCTTTAGAATCTGATTTAAATTTGTGTTACACAGCATTCCAGAAGAAACTCTTGAAAATAGCTAAAGATACAATTCCAAGAGGTTTTCGAAAGAACTACATTCCTAAATGGGATACCAAATGCAATGAACTTGCTTTTCAGCATGAAAAAGCTCAGTCTCTTGAGGAAAAGTTGTCTTCAGCTAACCGTCTTATCGATCATCTTAATTCTAAACGGAAAGAACAATGGGCTGCCACTGTCGAGGGCATCAATATGAAACGATCCAGTCGAAAAGCATGGTCAACTATTAACAAACTCACTGGCCGAAAAAACGTCACCCCAAATCCCAGTTTGATTAGTCCAAATGCAATTGCTTCATGTCTTCTAAGCAATGGGAAGTACAAAAACCCTAATCGCCAATTTACAAGAGAAGTAAATCGACAATTGAAAGTAGAATGGAATTCCCCATCAGTAGATCAAAACCTTTGTGTTGAGTTTTCAGATGATGAAATAATATCTGCCATTAAATCACTAAAAGCCGGTAAAGCCCCAGGATCAGACAACCTATATTCTGAGTTCTTTCTTCACATCCATGAGAACTGCATTCAATGGCTACGATCTTTCTTCAATGTCTGTCTGCATACAAACAAAGTACACAAAATATGGAAACTTACAAAAGTGGTTGCTGTGCTTAAACCCAAGAAACCACCAAATGCTGCTAGTAGTTACAGACCAGAAAGTCTGCTTTGTGTTCCCTCTACGCTTTACGAAAGATTACTTTACAATCGTATACAACCAATCACTGAAACGATCTTACCCAAGGAACAAGCAGATTTCCGGCCAGGTCGATCTTTCCAGGATCAAATTGTATTACTTACCGAGGATATTGAATATTCTTTTGACAGGAAACTTAAGGCAGGAGTTGTATTTGTTGACCTTTCTGCAACCTATGACACTGTGTGGCACCGTGGGCTTACACTGAAATTGTTGAGAACAGTTCCATGCAAGGATATGCTTGGTGTCATTATGACCATGATATCACAACGACGGTTTCATGTACATGTGGATGCAAAGAAATCACGCTGCCGAACCCTAACTAATGGTGTACCACAAGGTTTAGTCATTGCTCCACTTCTTTTCAACCTGTACGCACAAGACATATCCACAACTATTAGTAAAAAATACATATATGCTGACGATATAGCCCTTAAGGCTTGTAATATGAAGTTTGATGTAATTGAAAGAACATTATCACGAGATATGGATATCATCAGCAAATACGTCAAAAATTGGAGACTCAAACTGAATATCACCAAAACTGTTTCCAGTGTTTTTCATCTTGCTAATCGAAGAGCTGATTATGAACTCAATGTCTCAATATCTGGTATGAGGTTACCTTTTGAGAAAACTCCCAAGTACCTTGGTGTCACACTAGACCGTACTCTCTCTCTCATACAAACATCATATGATTGAAGTCTCTTCTGAAGTTACCATGCGATGTAACCTACTAAAGCGTATTGCTAGCAATCGGTGGGGTGCTGATTTCTCGACTTTGAGATCATCTGCTTTGGCCTTGTGTTACTCTGCTGCTGAATATTCTTCTCTTGTTTGGAGCCAAAGCCATCACTGCAATAAAGTTGATGTTGAACTTAATGAATGCTTGAGACTAGTGAGCGATTGTATAAAATCGACTTCAACTGATGTTCTTCCTATTCTTTGTGGTATTGAACCTGGCGACTTGAGAAGAGATAAAAATATATTGAATTTATATAGTCGTGTGCTATCAGAGGAAGGGCACATTCTTGGAAAATTGGTTGCATATCCACTTACAAATAATAGGTTGAAGAGCAGAGTTCCACTTTCGAATTGCATGCACCTTCCAGCTTCCACCATAAACGATACAGCATCTGTCAAATCTTGGGCTGCTGATGTGTGGAAACAGCGATGGACTAATACGGACAACCAGCTTTCCCAATTTATTCCTGAACCTAAGGTGAAACCTCCAGGACATGACCTGAAGCGTGAACAATAGGTGCACTTAAATCGCTTATGATCTGGATATGGACGATATGCCGATTTCATGCATAGAATTGGTCTAAGGGACAATCCATTTTGTCGATGTGGTGAAATTCAATCACATCAACACGTATTGATTTGCCAACTGATAGGTATTCGAGGTGATATCAAAACCGTTGATGAGGACTTCCGTTTGTGTTACTCCACAAATTATATGTGTAAAAACAAAATCCACTCATCAGAACCTGAGCTAAAAAATATCAGCAAACATCTTAATAGCAAGGCAAGCATTTTGTTTGGTTGGGTTTTTTTTGCAAGTGATAGATTTCGAGCACAAGAAAAATACTTCTGTTCATCAAGGATAGCATCAGAATCAGTCGAAATGATTGTTCTTATTGGAGGAAAATAAGGACTCAACTTTCTATTGAACGCTATGAGATAAATATGTGCCACATCAAAAAACCAACCACCTTTCCAATCCTCTGAAACCCTGAAAGTTTGACTCCAAAATATAATACAAACTGGTTAGTAAAGTACTAGCAATAGTACTACTAATAGTACTAGTAATAGTATTAGTAATAGTAATAGTAATAGTAATTAGTATTAGTAATAGTACTAGTAATAGTATTAGTAATAGTAATAGTAATAGTAATAGTAATAGTAATAGTAATAGTAATAGTAATAGTAATAGTAATAGTAATAGTAATAGTAATAGTAATAGTAATAGTAATAGTAATAGTAATAGTATAGTAATAGTAATAGTAATAGTAATAGTAATAGTACTAGTAATAGTAATAGTAATAGTAATAGTAATAGTAATAGTAATAGTAATAGTAATAGTAATAGTAATAGGTAATAGTAATAGTAATAGTAATAGTAATAGTAATAGTAATAGTAATAGTAATAGTAATAGTAATAGTAATAGTAATAGTAATAGTAATAGTAATAGTAATAGTAATAGTAATAGTAATAGTAATAGTAATAGTAATAGTAATAGTAATAGTAATAGTAATAGTAATAGTAATAGTAATAGTAATAGTAATAGTAATAGTAATAGTAATAGTAATAGTAATAGTAATAGTAATAGTAATAGTAATAGTAATAGTAATAGTAATAGTAATAGTAATAGTAATAGTAATAGTAATAGTAATAGTAATAGTAATAGTAATAGTAATAGTAATAGTAATAGTAATAGTAATAGTAATAGTAATAGTAATAGTAATAGTAATAGTAATAGTAATAGTAATAGTAATAGTAATAGTAATAGTAATAGTAATAGTAATAGTAATAGTAATAGTAATAGTAATAGTAATAGTAATAGTAATAGTAATAGTAATAGTAATAGTAATAGTAATAGTAATAGTAATAGTAATAGTAATAGTAATAGTAATAGTAATAGTAATAGTAATAGTAATAGTAATAGTAATAGTAATAGTAATAGTAATAGTAATAGTAATAGTAATAGTAATAGTAATAGTAATAGTAATAGTAATAGTAATAGTAATAGTAATAGTAATAGTAATAGTAATAGTAATAGTAATAGTAATAGTAATAGTAATAGTAATAGTAATAGTAATAGTAATAGTAATAGTAATAGTAATAGTAATAGTAATAGTAATAGTAATAGTAATAGTAATAGTAATAGTAATAGTAATAGTAATAGTAATAGTAATAGTAATAGTAATAGTAATAGTAATAGTAATAGTAATAGTAATAGTAATAGTAATAGTAATAGTAATAGTAATAGTAATAGTAATAGTAATAGTAATAGTAATAGTAATAGTAATAGTAATAGTAATAGTAATAGTAATAGTAATAGTAATAGTAATAGTAATAGTAATAGTAATAGTAATAGTAATAGTAATAGTAATAGTAATAGTAATAGTAATAGTAATAGTAATAGTAATAGTAATAGTAATAGTAATAGTAATAGTAATAGTAATAGTAATAGTAATAGTAATAGTAATAGTAATAGTAATAGTAATAGTAATAGTAATAGTAATAGTAATAGTAATAGTAATAGTAATAGTAATAGTAATAGTAATAGTAATAGTAATAGTAATAGTAATAGTAATAGTAATAGTAATAGTAATAGTAATAGTAATAGTAATAGTAATAGTAATAGTAATAGTAATAGTAATAGTAATAGTAATAGTAATAGTAATAGTAATAGTAATAGTAATAGTAATAGTAATAGTAATAGTAATAGTAATAGTAATAGTAATAGTAATAGTAATAGTAATAGTAATAGTAATAGTAATAGTAATAGTAATAGTAATAGTAATAGTAATAGTAATAGTAATAGTAATAGTAATAGTAATAGTAATAGTAATAGTAATAGTAATAGTAATAGTAATAGTAATAGTAATAGTAATAGTAATAGTAATAGTAATAGTAATAGTAATAGTAATAGTAATAGTAATAGTAATAGTAATAGTAATAGTAATAGTAATAGTAATAGTAATAGTAATAGTAATAGTAATAGTAATAGTAATAGTAATAGTAATAGTAATAGTAATAGTAATAGTAATAGTAATAGTAATAGTAATAGTAATAGTAATAGTAATAGTAATAGTAATAGTAATAGTAATAGTAATAGTAATAGTAATAGTAATAGTAATAGTAATAGTAATAGTAATAGTAATAGTAATAGTAATAGTAATAGTAATAGTAATAGTAATAGTAATAGTAATAGTAATAGTAATAGTAATAGTAATAGTAATAGTAATAGTAATAGTAATAGTAATAGTAATAGTAATAGTAATAGTAATAGTAATAGTAATAGTAATAGTAATAGTAATAGTAATAGTAATAGTAATAGTAATAGTAATAGTAATAGTAATAGTAATAGTAATAGTAATAGTAATAGTAATAGTAATAGTAATAGTAATAGTAATAGTAATAGTAATAGTAATAGTAATAGTAATAGTAATAGTAATAGTAATAGTAATAGTAATAGTAATAGTAATAGTAATAGTAATAGTAATAGTAATAGTAATAGTAATAGTAATAGTAATAGTAATAGTAATAGTAATAGTAATAGTAATAGTAATAGTAATAGTAATAGTAATAGTAATAGTAATAGTAATAGTAATAGTAATAGTAATAGTAATAGTAATAGTAATAGTAATAGTAATAGTAATAGTAATAGTAATAGTAATAGTAATAGTAATAGTAATAGTAATAGTAATAGTAATAGTAATAGTAATAGTAATAGTAATAGTAATAGTAATAGTAATAGTAATAGTAATAGTAATAGTAATAGTAATAGTAATAGTAATAGTAATAGTAATAGTAATAGTAATAGTAATAGTAATAGTAATAGTAATAGTAATAGTAATAGTAATAGTAATAGTAATAGTAATAGTAATAGTAATAGTAATAGTAATAGTAATAGTAATAGTAATAGTAATAGTAATAGTAATAGTAATAGTAATAGTAATAGTAATAGTAATAGTAATAGTAATAGTAATAGTAATAGTAATAGTAATAGTAATAGTAATAGTAATAGTAATAGTAATAGTAATAGTAATAGTAATAGTAATAGTAATAGTAATAGTAATAGTAATAGTAATAGTAATAGTAATAGTAATAGTAATAGTAATAGTAATAGTAATAGTAATAGTAATAGTAATAGTAATAGTAATAGTAATAGTAATAGTAATAGTAATAGTAATAGTAATAGTAATAGTAATAGTAATAGTAATAGTAATAGTAATAGTAATAGTAATAGTAATAGTAATAGTAATAGTAATAGTAATAGTAATAGTAATAGTAATAGTAATAGTAATAGTAATAGTAATAGTAATAGTAATAGTAATAGTAATAGTAATAGTAATAGTAATAGTAATAGTAATAGTAATAGTAATAGTAATAGTAATAGTAATAGTAATAGTAATAGTAATAGTAATAGTAATAGTAATAGTAATAGTAATAGTAATAGTAATAGTAATAGTAATAGTAATAGTAATAGTAATAGTAATAGTAATAGTAATAGTAATAGTAATAGTAATAGTAATAGTAATAGTAATAGTAATAGTAATAGTAATAGTAATAGTAATAGTAATAGTAATAGTAATAGTAATAGTAATAGTAATAGTAATAGTAATAGTAATAGTAATAGTAATAGTAATAGTAATAGTAATAGTAATAGTAATAGTAATAGTAATAGTAATAGTAATAGTAATAGTAATAGTAATAGTAATAGTAATAGTAATAGTAATAGTAATAGTAATAGTAATAGTAATAGTAATAGTAATAGTAATAGTAATAGTAATAGTAATAGTAATAGTAATAGTAATAGTAATAGTAATAGTAATAGTAATAGTAATAGTAATAGTAATAGTAATAGTAATAGTAATAGTAATAGTAATAGTAATAGTAATAGTAATAGTAATAGTAATAGTAATAGTAATAGTAATAGTAATAGTAATAGTAATAGTAATAGTAATAGTAATAGTAATAGTAATAGTAATAGTAATAGTAATAGTAATAGTAATAGTAATAGTAATAGTAATAGTAATAGTAATAGTAATAGTAATAGTAATAGTAATAGTAATAGTAATAGTAATAGTAATAGTAATAGTAATAGTAATAGTAATAGTAATAGTAATAGTAATAGTAATAGTAATAGTAATAGTAATAGTAATAGTAATAGTAATAGTAATAGTAATAGTAATAGTAATAGTAATAGTAATAGTAATAGTAATAGTAATAGTAATAGTAATAGTAATAGTAATAGTAATAGTAATAGTAATAGTAATAGTAATAGTAATAGTAATAGTAATAGTAATAGTAATAGTAATAGTAATAGTAATAGTAATAGTAATAGTAATAGTAATAGTAATAGTAATAGTAATAGTAATAGTAATAGTAATAGTAATAGTAATAGTAATAGTAATAGTAATAGTAATAGTAATAGTAATAGTAATAGTAATAGTAATAGTAATAGTAATAGTAATAGTAATAGTAATAGTAATAGTAATAGTAATAGTAATAGTAATAGTAATAGTAATAGTAATAGTAATAGTAATAGTAATAGTAATAGTAATAGTAATAGTAATAGTAATAGTAATAGTAATAGTAATAGTAATAGTAATAGTAATAGTAATAGTAATAGTAATAGTCTTAGTAATAGTACTGCTATCAACATTTTCATGTTCTGCAAATATTAGCATTTACAGCTTTTTTTGGTAAAAAACCAGCTTAATCATTAAAATTAATTTTGAATACAATACCACTTTTTTTTCCTTTTTAGATATGTAGTTAATGGAACGATACCTAGTAGTTATGTTATATCCAATTCTAAAGATGATCCTATCTATGTAGGAGGACATTCATATCCTAATGTAGTTCAAGGTTCCTACAGTAGGATGAACTTTATTGGCTGTCTACAACAATTTTATTTTAATGGAGTAAGTTTCAAATATATTTTTCACTATTCTTTGACTTTAAGACTATTAAACTTGTACCCTTTTTATCTTCTCCAATCATTATAAGAAGAACAAAATCAAATGTCCAGAATGAGAAGTCTTAAAAATTGGTTTGCCAAAAGATTGAACGTTTTACAATAGTTTAAGATTTTTAAAATTGCGATTCAGCACAAATATAGATAAACATTTCATAAAAAAACACGATAGATTTTAACCTTTTCATCATTAACATGTTTCGGTATTCACATACCTTCTTCAGAATGTATATAAAATGTCCAAGAAAAATGGAAAAACAACTACCATTATTGCAAAAGAGCTTGCAATAATAGTAGTTGTTTTTCCATTTTAGATTATGCAAGCACTAAGTACCAACTACGTATAAAAGAGGGTTTGCATATTAAATGGAAATAACCGGCATTAAATAAACAGTTGTATCGTTACATAGGACAGTTGCTTGTTTATTGTCTTTGTTCTGCTTTATCTCTTGTGTATTGTTACATATGCTCTGTAACACTGAATTATGATGTTTTGATTAGTATAAACAGCCTTGATATTTCTTGTACATTTTATATACATTCTGAAGAAGGTATGTGAATACCGAAACATGTTAATGATGAAAAAGTTAAAAACTATCGTATTTTTTATGAAATGTTTAAGATTTTTACTTATCAAAAGGGCTTTTTTGTAATACTTACTTTGTATCGTTTATCGATTGTAAAAATAAACTTTTCAAAATATTACTTGGTTAAAATTATATTTCAATATTTCTAATAAAAGTACACAACTCTGAGTTTCTTGCTCGCGCATTCATCAGATGAATACGTGTACATCTGATGAATGCGTGAGCAAGAAACTCAGAGTTATGTACTTTTATTAGAAATATTGAAATATAATTTTAATTTAGATTGGCTCTATTTTAGTAAATACTGACCACTCTGCAATTCCATTTGTTCATCTGTTGATGGGGTGCAAAAAATTACTTGTAAAAATGTAGCTGTTAAAATATTTTTAATAAAAAGTAATTAATCAAATGCAAATCTCGACAACTTATTACAATTCTCATACCTAATGATAAAAGTGACACCCCATCGTCAAAATTCCATTAGCTACCTACTGTTATTTCCCCCTTTCCTGTGAAAAATAAATAACTCGATATATAACAAATGTTAATTCAATCCTGTTCTTTAGTTGGACGTACCATAATGCTGGGCAATAAAAAAAAAGAAAAAATATCTATTTAAACTAATGGTTTAAAAAGTTGTCTTAAAAATGGGCTTATCATTAAAAATATATCACCAAATACATATATATCACCAAACAATCCTTGAAAAAATGTTCTTAAATGATCCATAAATTTTTTTTTAACATATTAAATATCTCTGTACAGGAAGTCATTGATAATTAAACTATTAACTAAAAAGTTGCTATGAAACTAAACTTAACCAAACCAATCAGTTTTTAGAATTTTAACTTTCATCTTGACATAGCAGTTGTAAATAACCAGTCCTTTCATTTTTGTCTATGTGTGGTTTTTGTCTTCAGAATTTCAAATCAATAAAAATTTCAATTTCTTATGACAAAATTTACACTAATAAATCTGTAGTTAATGAAATCATGATGTTAGACCATGAAGAGGAAACTCGCTATAAAGTAATCTTAAATTTCACATAACGTTTTTTCTAAATTATCCGGACTATTCATAGGAATTGTTTGGAAACTCTCTTGTGATACTTTTACTCCTAACATGATCTAGATTATTTAATATGTAAACGTAAATAAAAACTGAATCACTGATACTATTGTAGTGTAACAGTTTCTCTCTGTCTCTCTCTCTCTCTCTCTCTCTCTCTCTCTCTCTCTCTCTCTCTCTCTCTCTCTCTCTCTGTGTCTCTCTCTCTCTCTCTGTCT
>RDPX01000263.1:1119825-1136628 GCA_003991215.1 Morbakka virulenta
TCTCTCTTTTTCGCTTACTGTCTATCTATCTCTCTCTCTCTCTCTCACTCTCTCTCTCTCTCTCTCTCTCTCTCTCTCTCTCTCTCTCTCTCTCTCTCTCTCTCTCTCTCTCTCTGTATCTCTCTCTCTCTCTCTCTCTCTCTCTCTCTCTCTCTCTCTCTCTCTCTCTCTCTCTCTCTCTCTCTCTCTCTCTCTCTCTCTCTCTCTCTCTCTCTCTCTCTCTCTCTCTCTCTCTGATTACTAGAGTCACCATAAAACACAAAGGCAATGATTTAAACTATATCAGTACGATAAACTTTGTTATTTCCCATTTTCGATCAATTTTCACTTTAGTTATCATCCCAAAATTGAATTAAAGTACTGTAGCAAATCTTTTGTTTTGTTTATCTTCTTCATACGTAATTCTTTTATTGATATCATATTCAGTCATATCTAAAAATCTCGTCATTTATTTGCTGTTTATCCTAAAATTAGACATTTCATAATCTATTGTATGGCAATGTATCTTATTCCTCTGTGTGCTTTTCCTTTCATAAGTTGCATGATGATGCACTGTATTACCTAAAAATAAATTACCTTAGTCAGTTTCTGCTTATCTTACTATTTGTTTCAATTCTATTTTTCAGTGTTCCAATAAGCGTCTACCCTTGCTTTGCAGCTTGACCCGAACGTGGATCGATCTGTTTACCTACGTCACTTACCCCAAAGCAAGAAACATCCATTTCAGTCAGTGACTTTTAATTAAGTTATTGTTTGCATTCGTGCTGCATTGCAGTTGTTGCTTGCCTCTCCTTTGTATGCCTTTTTCCTCTCGTTCTTCCACTTCTATTGGACGCTGAAACCCACTAGAAAAAAATCATTTACATCAAAATACGGATGAATTGTCTATTAGTTCATCAGCCTTTGTTTTCAAATGAGCAAGAAGAACGAAATTCGGAATTTCTCCCAAGCACTATGAAATTAATTAATTTCAACTGATTAAATTAGACTGAAATGTCATTTTTAGAAAGTAATTTCTGAATGTCAAAATTATTATATGTAAATCATTATTACCACTGTTACACACTGATATCAAAAAATGTTGTTTTTGTTTTTGTTGTTGTTGTTGTTGTTGTTGTTGTTGTTGTTTGAAATTGATCAGTGGATTCATGTTCCTGAGTTTTTGTAATACTAAATTTCCTCAAATTTTAAGCACTCGTCGGAGGATTCTAGCAGAGTGTAACAACACAGGCTTTTGTAATTCTACAATTCTGCTAGCTATCCCAATCTCCTTCAGTCTTTTTGCCAATGCTTTTGGTGTTGTTCCTAGCGCTCCAGTTATAACTGGGATTATTTTCACTTTTTTGTTCCGTAGTGTTTTCAGGTCCTTTGCTAAGTCTTGGTATTTCAATATTTTTTCTCTTTTTTGTTTCATCAATCCTGCTATCATATGCAACAGCAAAGTCCTCAATCTGGCATTTATTGTTTTTGTCCACTATAATCATATCGGGTTTTCTTGCTTCAACAACATGGTATGTTTGTATTGAAAAGTCCAATAAGAACTTATGTCCTTCGTTTTCGCATACAGCTTGCGGTTCATGTTCATGCCATTTTTCTTTCGTTTCAAGACCATATTTCCTGTATACCTCCCAATGAATCTTTTTTCCTACCCAATCATGCCTGCGTTTATATTTCTTTTGTGCCATTTTACTACATTCACTTAAGATATGATTGATGCTTTTATCTGCTTTACCACACATCCTACATTTACTATCTTGTTGAGTTTTATCAATTTTTGCTTTCTCTAAATCTGTACTCGCTGCCTGTTCTTGTGTTACCATAATGAGGGGTTCGGTTTCTCTCTTTAAGCCTCCTTCTTTCAGCAACAACCATTGATATTTATCTGCCATGTCTTCAGTTTGCCTGATGAACTGGCCATGCAACATTTTCTCTCTGCAGTTGGTTTTCCTTTCTTGTATGTTCCTTCTCTTTAAATTACTTTTTGTTTCAGCATCCTTATTCTCAGCATTACCTCTAGCTACAACTAAAAGGTTCTCCTTGTTCTCTTCGACATATCTTTTTAGCCCAATTATGGAAAGATTAACAGTATCTTTAACGCTCATGAGTCCTCTTCCACCTTCTTTCCTGGGTATGTATAATCTATCAACATTACTCCCCGGGTGGAGTTCCTTGTGCATAGTGAAGAGCTTCCTTGTTCTTCGAACCATCTCTTGAAGTTCTATTAGTAATATCATTATTGTTAGTATTACTATTTTTTAAAATTATTATTATTATTATTATTATTGATGTTGTTGTTGCTATTATTATTATTAATATTAGTTTTCAGTTCAGTGTCTGATATTGTCTGTACGTGAAGTTTATTTTGTGAAAGCGTTCACTTGAAAAATGTTTAACTTTGATCTTTAAGTATAACATAGTTTGATTTTTCCTTCAGATAAATGTCGTATACAAAGTCATTAATACCCACAGCGATAGAGTTTCAATTAAAGGTCGTATCAGCAAAGGATGCCCTGTAGAGACACCTACATATCCTTATCAATATGCAACTCCTGGGCCTCGTTTACCAGGTGAGATTCTGTGTTTTCTATAAATTAAACATTAATAACTCTCAAACTTTGAATCTCCCGTTGTCCCTGAGAAAAGTTGTTATTTGAGTAACGGAGTTGATAGCAAAGTAACAAGACATGTACTAAGTTCATTTCTAGAATTTCTCTTTTCTTTCTTTAGAAATAAATCTGGGTACGTTAAATAAAACTTATTTATAAATACATCTTTCCTTTTACTTATGCTATGATTTGTATTGTGCTCTTCACTAAAATAACGGAAATATTTTGATTTAATGCACTTCGTTCTGTCACGTGATAATGATTAACACAGTCACGTTTGCCTTCGGATGAACATGACGTTTGCAATGGGAAATTGAGTGTTTAATGGGTAGAACTAGACTTAACTAAACTGATTTTATAAACTAGACATTTCAATTAGGTTTGTTTTCGCATAGCTATTAGAAGTAGTATTGTTAAACTTTAAAACTTAAATAACATGTATAAGCAAAAATGTATGCGTCACCTCCAATTCCGTAGATTATATTTGTTCCAATTGTTGGGAAAAGAAGACTACATACACACACACACACACAAACATATATATATATATGTATATATATATTTATATATATATATTTATATATATATATATTTATATATATATATATATATATTTATATGGTGCTTTAGCAAAAATGAAACTCTGAGTTTATATATATATATTTAAAACCTCAGAGGTTTATGTTTGTCAAACAAATATAAGACTACAAATGAACAAGTCTTAGAGCTTTTTGAAATATGGAAGAAAAAGACAAGAAAAATCCAGGGTTTTGCGAGAAATAGTAATGGAATTTCTTTTTCTATTTCGATGTGTAGATATCGGTATAAACACAATAAAAAAACTAAAATTATATAAATAAAATTGTAGAACTATATATTTCGCATTTTAAATTCTTATGTGTCAGTTTAGGTAAGATAAAAGAAATTTGTTTCGGTGGAGATACTTAGAGAATAGTTCAGTTTACTTGTTCAAAGGTCCCTTAGGTTATAGTTTTTGTATAGGCTAAACCATATCCCCTCTGCACATTATGCTTAATAACTATAGATCCAAAATTTGAAAAGCAATGAGGAGTTGCAAACTGGTTTCGCAGGTTTTTTTTACACTTCTAGTAAGTTCAAAAAACATAAATTATTTTTGTAAACCAAAACATTTTTTCATGAGAAAAAAAAGGTTCTTTTTAAATTAGGATAAATAGAACATTCGTTGAGACACAAAAAATACTAGACCAAGTGATAGAATGCTAGACTGAGTGATAGAATGCTCGATTAGGCGATAGAATGCTAGACTGAGTGATATAATGCTCGATTAGGCGATAGAATGCTAGACTAAGTGATAGAATGCTCGATTAGGCGATAGAATGCTAGACTAAGTGATAGAATGCTAGACTAAGTGATAGAATGCTAAACTAAGTGATAGAATGCTAGATTAGGCGATAGAATGCTAGACTAAGTGATAGAATGCTAGATTAGGCGATAGAATGCTAGACTAAGTGATAGAATGCTAGACTAAGTGATTGAATGCTAAACTAAGTGATAGACTGCTAGACAAAGTGATAGAATGCTAGACTAAGTGATAGAATACTAGACTAAGTGATAAAATGCTAGAATAAATTGGGGATTTCCATTTCACCTGTTTTAACATTTTTTCTATGTTAGCTTTTACTAAAATTTATATCAATTTTGCAAAATACATTCTAAAATAATGATACAAAATTCTTCAATTGTCATGCTCAGATAGAGAATAGTTCTCTTTATCCTTTTTTCAGGTCTACATCCAAACTGTTCATCCGATACCTTTCCCTGATTGTCTTCCTGTTTTAGTTTAGTAGTAATTTAATATTTGAAGTGTAACATAAGTCATAAAGTTCATTATTCTCTGCGATTTACATTCTGTTGTTTCTAACTTTTTTGGTAAGGCAATGAAGATTGATTCAATAATTTCCGCGACGACCCTCTTCGGGTAAACACATAAGTAGAGATTTCAGTGATGCAAGAGTTGAAAAACACCTTTTTTTCTCGGTCTTTTTTAACTTCATATTGCTCTCCTAGGTTCTCTTCCTTTGCTGTTCTACACGTTCTTTTTATTTAACCTTTCATACACATCCATAGCTTATCTTTTGGGGGGCGGCAATTTTATCAGATCCAGATTGTCTGTTATCATACATTTTTTTTAGCTATTTTGCTCACTTCATGACAGTCTCCTATAATTTCAAATGGTGTTTAAATCGTTCTTCTACTTTCCGACAGAATTCAGCCTTCGATTATGTGTTCTCATTCAACGCATTTCACTGCAGCTTACATTCAGTCCTTTAACGCTTCAATTTCTTTCGGTTTATTCATATTTAAGCCAAGGACAGAATGAGACCACTACCGAAAGGACCGAAAGTTCTTGGCCATCTCAATAAACGAAAGGGTGTAGCATGAGCAAGATATTAGCAATAAGAACACCTAACTCTTTATATCCCACGAGAAAAGATTATATTCACACGCTTTATGAAATAAAGCACACCAGTTCAAGAATATCTAGAACATGTCAGATTTATCATTTGCCATTTCAAGCTAATCTTATGTTTCAAGATCCTGGAGCAAATGTAAGCTGAAAGGCAACATTCTAGTATTGACTATTTTCTTGTGTAAAGATTATTTTCAACTCTATTTCACTTAAATTTAAAATTAATTCTTTGTTGCACCTCTTTTAGGGTTAACAACACCACTCCCGAGTATATCATCAATGTCTACAGCCTCTGCAGAAATAAAGAAAGTAGGAATGAAGCATGTTGGTGAAAGTACTCATAGACCAATACAAGATATGTCAGAAAATATAGTAAAAGGAAAGGAGAAGGTAGGTGTAGACTAACATATCAATAACATAGTTAAACCCTCTTTTCTTACTGTAGCTTATAATTGCCTTCCTTTCTCTCATCTCATCAGATGAATGGTAATTTTATTCATTTTTCATCTGAAATAACAATTAAGCTTTTTTACCCTGCAAGCTTAAAATTTAACCCGGTTAAAAATGAAAAATGTATAACATTATTTTTCTTGATGTATTAAATTCAGATTCAGTGTGATAATCGCAGAGTTTCTGACTTCAAATGCAAAGTTTGAAACCAAATATGCTCATTATTAATACGATTTTTTTTCTAACTCTGAGCAATAACTTGTTCTAGTATTACTATTAATCTACCTTTGACCAATCGTTGCGTTTACTGTTATTCTGTGTCTTCTGTCTCTACTGTCTGTCTGTCTATCTCTCTCCCTAATTCAATGGCATATGCTTTTGTAAACTTGAATCATTTCAACCGATGCACATGTTACACCAACAGTATGAATAATAAAGATGAGGATGGTTTTATCCTGGGTATGACGTCTAAGCAGCATCCTAGGGCTCCCTTGAGCAAGGATAGTACCCCACTTGCTTCCCGTGCCAGGCTTACGGTGAAGCTGTTGGCTGCAAGTCAGTGAATTTGCTTAATTGAGGCATGATCCAGTGCTACTCGAAAAATCGATTCATTAAGCTACCGTCTTGCGGAAGCTCATATCTCTGAGTAACGGAAAAGAGTTCTCTCTAAGTAAGCTGGAGACTGCTAGTGCAGAAGGATCCCTGGGAGAGTCCACATCACTTTTCCAAACATCCCTGTTACCTCTTCACCATACTAAAGAGGGACACAGCTGCTTGAAATCGAGCTATCCGCTCCTGATGATGAGGAGGATGGTTATTACCATTATTATTATTAGTAGTAGTAGTAGTAGTATTATTATTATTGTTAATAATATTTATTTTCTGTACTTGTTATATTTTTTAATGTCGCAACAAGCCATGGGCAATTCCTAACCTTTTCTGCTCTTTGTCTCCACAAAGCATTTTTCTTCACAAAGCTACTTTTATTTTCTTACACTATATTCTTGACTTACGTTCATTAATAATCAGTACTGTTGATAAGGTTATTTACTTGTTACAAATAGGCTAGCCAGTGTAAACTATAATTTCCTAAGAGGTTTGACATTCTATTTAAATAGTATAAAAAAGCAAACAGAAGATTTGAAATTTTATTTTTTGCCTGATAAATAATTTTGAAGCTTTGAAGTTTGAAGTTTTCAGTTTTAAAGATTGACCTTTAATTCTTCTGCAAAAGAGGCTACAGAAGAATGAACTTTTTAACCATCTTTTCTTTCGTATGAAATTTCCAAGCATTTATTTAATTCATTTTATTTTCTTAGGATGTTACCACAATCATTACCGCAGAAAACGACTCAAAGGGTAAAAAGAAAAGTAATGTATCTTGGATAACAAGCGGTATTGTCAGTGGAACAATATTTGTACTGATAACTACTGCCTGTGTAGTTCATTACTTTCGACAACGATATAGGGGTGTTTTTCTAACAACACTTGAAATCAAAGAGAGGTCGTCTCAAAATGGGGTCGCATATCCAATGAGTCCTGCACTGAGAGGAAATGATGTCATGGAATTGAGTCCACGTCAAACTACGGTTTATATTGCTCCTGAATCAAAAGGAATGAAAGAAATTAAACTGTAAAGGAACCCTAGCATATAAATATTTTTGGGAAATCATGTTTAATCTAAAATGTAAAGTTTTATGCTGATATTTATGCTGATGTTAAGCAGTCTATCTAGTTGTATAAAATAATATCTCCTTCTAAAATAATAAGTCTTGTTTTGTAGCCATGCTAAGTAATTTTCATTACACGCATTTTCCTGATTTATTTACAATTTAAAGATACTCGAGGCTTAATCTTACCCTCCAGAAAATATATGTGCTATTGCTAGTATATTTGTTAAAAGAACAAATCATTCTGTCTGCTTGCCATCCTATCTTAAGTAATACTACTAAAATGAGTCGTTTGAAGAACAATACCGGGGATTAAAAAAGTAGCCTTTTTGACATTCATCCCAGAAATCACTTCATTTTATTTCTATATTTTAAATAGAAAATAAGCTTGCTTTTCGTTAGTCATAAAGATCTGACCAAAGCTTGAAATAAAATGGAAATTAAGTTGTATAAAAAGGTGGTATATATAGCTATTCAGGTGCCATATAAAGAAATTTATTCTAATGCCCCCCAAAATTATTTGTACACTAATAAAATAATTATAAGATTTAGATAGACTTCGAAACATATTTCTTACTTTCAAATCATGAAAAAGTAGTTTTGTTATGTAAATGGTATGTCTACTGTATAATGAACAAAGGTTTCTTTAATTTGATTTCTATTAGTAACCATAGATTATAAAAGTGGTAAAAATAAATACCTCCTTGCAATAAAATGAAGAGTTTTTAGCTAAAGATATCACATTTTTAGCAGCAACTAAAAAAACAACCTGAAATACGTTTAATGGAACTATTCTAAACTGAATAATGCATGGGGAAAAAAGGTACATCATCCACTGCTTGATGCTCTTGACCGGGAACCTCGCTGTATTAACGAACTCCCAAATAAATTACGTTTTCTGTGAAACAATAGCATACCAATTAAAGGTCTTAAATTAAAACCATACTTTATTTGTTGAAAAAAATTGAGACGAAAATGAAGATTAAGATTTGAGCTCTCATGATCTGGCATTTCAAAAAGGCTGTGTTAAAATTGTATAAATAGTAAATTTAGTTTTTTATTCCAGTGTGATTTTTTTACAGATTACATCATGCCAAAAAGATAACTTGATGAAAAAAGTATTTATTTTGAACGATACCTTCACTGTTACTCATGTCTGAATGGCATATCACAACAGAAAATCTCTTATCAAAATTCTGTTTACAGAAAATTAGCAACTTTTAAAAATATGTTTCTCTCTTTGAATAAAATTAATTTAACAACACAGTTTAAATCTTGATAAAAATATTGACCTTGACTCCTATATTATCGAGTTGGCCAGTGGAGCCGGGGGGGAGAGGGGAGGGTATATATACAAAGGTAAAAATATTTGTAAATTTCTTGTATCAACCAGGTGCTCTAGGGTTGTTTTATGCTACGTATGTGTTCGTGTAGGCTTAAAACAATTTTTTCAGGTAGATAGCTTTAAAATAGCATTTTTCGTAAACAAGAGGCAGGTCATACATTATTTTAAGTCAAATTTTGGTGGTAGATCAGTTTTCAATCATATATTGTTTTAAGTACTTGATGGATTACTTAAGTATACACTACTAGGTAGTTGAAAAATTCAATTTTGTGAATAGGTTTTTCCATGTATACATACATCACATGCAGAATTTAGTAATGAACTTTGCACAATTCACTTCACAAATTTCAAAATCTTTTCTTTCACTTCCAATGAGAGTTTCACCTCAACTTCATTCTTTGAAAATGTTTCATTTCTGTATCAAAAGGTAGTATTGGTCTTTTCGAATTTGTTACCATTTGAGGTTAACCAACGGTTGAAAATTAATTTTACAACAACTAAGCCCTATTAAAAACAGTGTATTTATCAAGCTTAGTTATTTTTATTAGCATATGAAAATTGGTTGACCAAGAATATTAATTAAATGTTATAAATTTTCTTTTATAAAACGATTACTATAAGAATTAAACGGCAGCGATTGTTCATACTTTGAAAAAGTATATTTTTAGGATATTATTTTTACTGCATCAATTGTGTATTGCCAAAAAATCATGTTAATTTTGGTTAAAAGAATTTTTGCTAGAACCTGACTGAACCAAGAGATCAGAATATGGTAAATTTTGGTTTTATCGATGGTGGGCCAAAATGAATGTGATATCAAGTGAAATGTTTATTTTTTTGTGTTATAAATCTTTTATTTAAATAAATTGTTTTCATTGCTAACGAAAATAATTTACTATTTAATGCATTAAGGCTTAATTGACGTCTTTAATGAACAAGTTTACAAAAATAGTATAAAATTTTGTTTAGGAAAAGTTGTATTCGTTGCAATGGCTGCCGTGGTGGAATAGCTGTATCATCCTCTTGTTTTATAGATTTTTATTTGGATCATGATAAGAAAAATACTCTTTCCTACACTACTCTAAACCTGTCATTGGCTAGCTTTAATGAACATACACATTTCAAAAAATATTTTGGTTTTGTAAAAGAAACAGACATAGGATAGATAGAGGAATATTTTTAGTTCATTCCCAAACGTGTACATCATCAGTCTCGTCTTAAAAGTTAATGGGTGAGATTCAAGCATGAAAAAGGAAAACAAACATATTCCAAACTTACATACCATGTCTATTTCTTTATCTCACTAAAGATGAGAAAAAGAAGTAAGCATATATTAAATGTGTACAACTTTCTTTTTAATAGATAGTGACAGTCTTGGAAAGACCTATGCTCTAAACCTTGATTTTGTATTAAGCACAAACTTTAAATATTGGAAAATCAACCAGAAAACATCTTGTCTCTAAATTATATTATACCCCGTAAAAATAACAGAGTTTTATTAACCAGGCTTTGACTTTTTAAACATTGTGCGCATTTAAAGGATAGAAAAAAGGGACATGTATGAAGATTGTTGAATGCAAGCTATTTCCTATCAAAATACCAAAAATATTGCTAAGTCCTACCATTAGGTCAAGTAAGTATTACTATATCATGGTAAAACCTTACGCATATAGAAGTTAAAGAATAGCTTTGATCTCCATGCTATTCGTACAACAGAATAACATTTCTTGGGGGAGAAATTTACTACGTTGAAAATTACTGAGTTTTTTCAACTATTATTCGTAAACAAAAAAAAATACCTAAACAACATCGCCAGCAAATGGAAAGGGTTACAGATCGAATATATTTGTCCCATTGCACCTTTGAATTTTCAATTGCCACAAATGAACAAACTTAGTTACCACTGAACAGATAAGACATATCTAAAAAGATTTCTGTGGTGATCACATGCCTGGTGTGCAATAAAGTAACCAAAAAAGTCTGATATTAAGGATCTCAGTGAGTTTTATGAACTTGAGTGATATTTTTTTTTACACTTTTCATTTTATGACCTTCCATACTTTTATACACACGGATCAATACATTGCGTATTTGTATCTATGATTGCTTACAGTACATTTCACTTATATTTACCTCAGTTTCATTTACTTAGCATTCTGCTATACAGAAAAATGATTGAGGGGCGATATAGGAAAAAAACCCACCCAAAAGTAGTAAAACATGGGATAAGGCAGTTACATACAGGTTATCAATTATCACAAACCCTTTGATGGAAATTTACGAACTCATTTGATTTGGGCTAATGTATACAATTCTTTTAATTAACTTGCTTAACTCCTCTGTTGTGAAAACAAATGTATTGTCTTTACGTTGGCTTTACAAAGAGAGATATTCGAAAAGTTATTTATTTTGTATTGAAATGACTCTATAACGTATTTAAGATTGTTTATTATTAATAAGAATTCATTTTATTTTAGTCAACAAACAAACCTGTAATACAATACATACATACGTCTCATAAACTCAGTAGAACCAATATGTTAGGGCATTTTGAGACAGGAAGTAACTATTAATATATATATATATATATATATATATATAATATTATATATAAATATATATATTATATATTATATATATACTTAAAGCATTACACTTTACGATCATCTGCTTATGTATATCTTAGTTTGTCTTGGAGATATTGAAACGATTAAGCCAGTTGAAAGGCAAATCTGTAGTTAATTTTATGAGAAAAATAAATGTAAGTATACCTTATCTTGGGTATTAATGATGCAGTCACAAAGCT
The DNA here is from genome assembly GCA_003991215.1 of Morbakka virulenta. Taxonomy (NCBI): domain Eukaryota; kingdom Metazoa; phylum Cnidaria; class Cubozoa; order Carybdeida; family Carukiidae; genus Morbakka; species Morbakka virulenta. The sequence continues at coordinate 1,131,155 of RDPX01000263.1, forward strand.
AGTTTCTCTTGATATTTCATTCTTTTCATGTGTATTCCTTAAAATAATTTCAATAACAAATTGTCGGCTTTATTAAGTTTAATGTATGCCTGTATTAAACACTGATTATATATGTATATAAATATATATATAAACATAAATATATATATGTATATATATATATATAAATATAAATATATATATGTATATATATATATATATTATTATATATATATATATATATATATATATATATATATATATATATATATAGAGAGAGAGAGAGAGAGAGAGAGAGAGAGAGAGAGATTCCACTCAAGTTGAGCCATTTACCCCAATATTGATTGTTATTTTGTCACGAAAAGACTTGTTTAAGTACACAAAAATAATTTTACATCAAAAATAATAATAATATAGAAAGATTAAACCTATAGTTCTTTGCAAAAAAGAGAAAATTCATGGTAAAGTTTTTTCAGAAGAAGAAACGTTCGCAGAGGTACCTTCAGAGTGAGAAACAGTAGCTTGATGATATAAGCAATTGAATAAATATCTTCAAAGACTCTATATGTACAGTATAAAGTATTTAGAAAGATAGAAAGAGAGCCAATGAGAAACGTTGCTTACTGTTTAATGCACTAAGGGCTTACGAGGTCGAATCACCGATCAGGAAGAGATCTGACATCTCATGAAAAACGCAATGCTTGATTTGATGAAGGGAATCATGCTATAAAATTTATCTTTGCTCCTACAAATAAAGCTCCTCATGAAAGCTTTGCTTACTTTCCCTCATCCACCAAAATCTTCCATTTGTTAGAAGTACCTAGATTTTCGTCTTGAGATTACTAAGGAGTTAAAGCTATTAGTTATGTTTGTCTAATGAGATGGTTTATTTTAACTTATTCTGTGGCAAACAGACTTTTTAATGGTGCTGTTGACAGGCAGCTTTCACCAGCTCCTTGTTAGGCAAAGATTGCATCACAAATGTCATTATTGCATAGAACGGATTATCTGGTTACAGATGTAGAATCTATTGCTGTACATTCTACTCTTCAACCAATTAAGTGTCGATATTGCTACAGCAGACCGAAATTGGAGTATATTGATGCACTTGTGCAGTACAACCTTAAGAGTTCTACAGTTAATCAAATTAAGCTTAGCTTAATATCTAAAGCTTGAATGAGATATGTGAGTCCTCATCTATCCCAGAAAGTTTTCACCAATTTCATGAATTGAAAGAACGTACCAAAGTAGCTAACAACGTTCTTTTTTGTGAGTCCGTTTTTGATTCAGTTGACAGCGAGTTTCTTCAAGATATCTCACGGATATTGTCTCTCGCATCAGTTGTAGTGAGACTGAGATATTTAAAGCAGAGCAAAAAATTATATGCCATTCCTTTTCATAGGATCACCAAAACCATTCACTGTGCAACAGTTATCAAAAAGTCTATCTAATATATGTCTCAAGCAGACAGACCATGTGACTTCCCAAAAACAAATCCTGAAAGGTGTTAAAAGAAGTATCTTAGGAGATTTTCAGCTTTAAATGGGACCATCACTGAGTAATTTGGTAAAAAGGCAAAGGTTACAGCAGGCTCATTTAGGTCTGGATTCAGTAAGGGTATTTTAGCAATATTGGGGTGAATATGATCCAATGCTTTGATAAACGAGTGTAATCACTCAGTTTTTAAGAGGCCTTTCAGTATCCTATTACACCTCTGCCTCTGTCTGTAGCATCATTACATAAAGAAGTTTAGAAATCTGAAAATGGTTCATTGACGAATTATCAGATAGAGCAGACAAAGAACGGCGACACCAACAAAAAATGTTGGTTGGTTGATGTAATGATACCAGCGCAGCCTATTTAAGGTAAACAAAACAACGACCTATGGACAATAGGTTGAGCGTTTTTTGCGTTTCACAATTCCCGTTTTGCGTTTCACTATTCCCGTGCTGCCGGTAAAATATTTGCAGAGTGATACAACTAGCCTATGGCAACATGAATGAATAGGCATGCGTTTCTGAAAATTTTGGCAAAGAAAGAACAGTAAATGAACTGGTCACAAAGTATTGTTTTCTGGCTAAGGAAATAAACCTCGTCAAAAATAGTCTTGATAATATAGATCGAAAACTCTATCAGTCATCAAACCACTCATCTTCTAAGAGAAGCTATCACGAAGAACGTAAAGAAGCAGATACCAAATCTATTGCTTTCGATCTTGAAGAAAAGGATGCTGTTGTTGTTGTAACTAAGAATACTAGTGTCTTGGTGTTGTTAGTTTGGTCATACATGACGACCGAGGTAGATCACTCACCGAAAGACAAAGACTTTCAACTATTACCAACCAAAGCTGTAGTAACTGTATCAGAGAAGAATCTAATAGAAGGTTATTCAAGATTAAAATTGTTGAGAGTTTTTAGTTAACCTTTTATGTTATGTTCAGCGATAGTCCATGTGAAAAATGGTTGTTATAGAAGTATTCTTTCGTGGTATTTTTCGACTGTTTTTGTAGAATAAATACGAAAACAATATATGAAAACTACTTTATACAAAGTATTCCCAACCTAGGTACCAATAACATTAAAGAAATCATATTATTATATCTAATGCTTCTTCTAGAATCATGCTAAAAACGTTTAGCATTTAAAGAATACAATGTAAGATACTGTTTGGTATTAGTACAATTAATATGGCTGAAACGAAAACTTTGCATATTTGTTATTAATAACTATTAGAAAGGTTAATATTAAGAGGTATTCTAAGAACTTGAAAAAGGCTAACTTAAATCAAGAAAGGATAGATAAACAAAAAATGATATTTTTAAATGATTAATGCTTAATGTTAGAACTTAAGGTATTTTCTAATTGTTTGGCTTCAAAAAATATTGCGATTCTTTTTTATTTCATCACGTGCTATTGTCATGGGTGTATGGGGTGCTCAGATGAGGTCCAACGAAGGCTAGATGAGCTGGCTAACGGATGATGGAACCTCTGGTCCACTGAAGACATTCAGCTTTTACTTCAGGCTCCAAGTAGCTGTCAGTGTGCGACATCTGTCACAAACAGGTAAATCGTCTCAGTTCATAGACTGAAAGGACATGAGGGTGTCTAACAATTTACTGTTAGCATTGAGTACACGCCTCGTACTCAAGCACACAAAGACAGGAAGCAGCAGCAGAGTTGTCGAATGAATCTCAGACAGAGCCAACAATACTGAGATGTACCTGCAATGCATAGTAGTATGCATAGGGCACATTTTAGGCCTTAATGTGACTTTCCATCTACCGGTGAAAGGAAATGGGAAACTATCACTCTAGATTTCCAGGAATAGGCATGCAATTGTACAGAGTCTTACCCAAAGACAACAACGTGAAAGGAGATGATCTTATAACAAATCAAGATACCTCAACCAGAAGGGAATCCAATGTTCGACAGGTGGTCTCAGAAAGTCATCCTACGACTGTCACAAACAAAACTACTCTAAAGTTTGACATATCAAACCTTTAGACGCTATATCAAATCGTAAAATTAGCAAAGGTAAAGCTTGAGATAGAAAGACTAAGCATCAATATGCTGGGTTTGTGAGAGACGTGATACAAATTCAGTCTTATTTTTTGACATTTGGAAGCTCTTCTTCCATCAATCATTTCTTCCTCAAACAAAATTTATATTAAACATTTACAATTCTACTATGCAATTTCAGTTTATGATAAATTAAAGGATAACAAACAAATTCCTGCTAAGGCAAAATCAGGGTTATTCAAAACGTTAGCCATATTCAAGTGTTTAACTTCGTGTTGATGACATCAGGTTAGAGAATAGTGTGAAAAGTTTGCCATTGGCCTTCTAAAAATCAGTTAGAATAGAGAATCTTGCTAGGCTATTTTAGCTCTGGCCTTAAAAAGAATGTCTTGGTAACCAGTTTCTTGTATGATTCTTTTCGAAAATCATTTGGATTCAAAGGATAAAATGATTTTATTAAGAGCTACTGGTGCATTAGAAAGATAATCAATTTGATAATAGGGGTACAATTTTCCACAACCTTTATCCTGGGCTTTAAAAAATTTTACTCAACAGTTCAAATTATTTTGACAACTTGCTGTTGCAAATGAATTTTATATGCCAAATGTCAAATGCCAAATTTTGTAATTAATACGATAGCCCACAGGTTTCTAAATAGGGCCCGTGATAAATAAGAGTGTTGTGACTTTGGAGGTCAATTAAAATTAAAAAATCGGTAAATGAACACGTAAAATCATAATTGAATGATGTATAATATCACAATTGATATGAACTTGAGTTAGCTATACCCTTAGGAATTGAATTATTCTACACCTACTGAAAGATAGGTATTGGAGTACAAACACATCTTTTCCATTTCTAGTTTCATCTGATTTCTCTTAAAACTGGCCTTTATGAAAAAATAAAACGATAAGAAAAAGAATATTGTAGAGAATCAGAAGAAATATTAAGATTTAAAGAACATACAATCCTTCATACATAAAAGACTCTATCAATTAGCTTTGCTAAGGATAACAAATTTGTTTCTTAAACTGTTAAGCGTTTCTTTGAAGAGGCAAAAATAACTAATTTCATTGTAAGCTGGAAGTAAAATTTGCAAGAAGATTATTTTCCTATTTTAACATATACAAAACGTTTTATTTAAATATCTTTAATGGGATGTTGCAAACAGTATCATATATTCATGATAGATAATTAGAAGAACTAAGACCTACCTTGCAGCTAGAATTAACTTAAATTCTATTAAAACATTTTAAATTAATCACATTAAAGAAAGTTTTAAATATTCATATAATAGCAATCAAAGTCAGCTTGTAAAGTCAAGACAATCTTGTTAAATTTCCTATAATCCTATTATTTATTTCATTGTTACTTTTAGACTTCCTTGTCTTTTAAACATTCTAGGTCATTTCTACGTTTTAATGCACTCTTGTTTCAAAATTTAATGCCTTTCAAAGTTCTTGAAGGATTTTTTAAAAATGTTAACATACCTTTTTAAGCACAATCCAATTACACCTTATCTTATGAATTCCACTTTGACTAAAAAGATAGAATGCTACTGACACAGTTTTTAATACATTTAAAGTCTTTTTCAAACAGAGATGTGCAAATTTTCTTTCTCACACAAAACAGTACATGAAAAACGATCAGAACATCATTATCTGTATTCTTCCAATTGGTATGATTAAGTAAGACTTTAAATTTGCTTTTTAAAGCACAAAGTGAAATAATTAAAAAAGATCTATCAAATACGTTTTATTGGTAATTTAAATAAAAATAATTATTACTTTCTATTTTTTTCTTCTTCTTCTTCTAGCTTTTACCGTCAGAGGTCGCTGTGACTGACACTAGCTTCTTCCATCTCGACCTGTCTTGGGCATCAGTCGGCGAGGCGCCTACTCGTTTCATGTCGTCTTCAACACTATCACTCCATCTTCTCTTCGGACGTCCCCGTCTCCTTTTCCCCGGTATGACCAT
>RDPX01000263.1:1137517-1157670 GCA_003991215.1 Morbakka virulenta
CACGGTCTTTTCTAGTCCACCCGCAGCTGATACGATTCATTTTGTTTTCAGCTGCTTCCAGTCGTCTCTCTTGGTTTCTGGTCAGTGGTAGGGTTTCCGTGGCGTAGGTCATAGCGGGTTGCACGATTGCTTTCTGTAGCTTGCCTTTGACTTTTCTGGGGACTTTTGAGTCGCAAAGAACTCCGGTCAAGCGTTTCCAGTTCACCCATCTTGCTTGTATCCGTCTTTGCAATTCAGCCTCTGAGGTTCCATCTTCAGAGAGGGTGCTCCCTAGGTACTTGAACTGGTGGGCTCTAGAGGGTGGGCATCCATCCATCCTGATTGTACCAGTTTCTTCCCCATTCAGGCACATGTATTCAGTTTTGCTCCTGGATATCTTCATCCCTCTGCTTTCCAGGCATCTCTCCAGCTCTCCAGGTCTTCCTCTAGTCTGGCCCTATCCTCGGAACATATAACCACATCGCCCGAAAACATCATTTGCCAGGGCGCTTGTGTTCTAACTCCCTTTGTTAAGCAATCTATGATTATTGCGAAAAGGAAGGGGCTGAGTGCTGAACCTTGGTGTAGGCCCACTCTCACTTCGAAGGGGGTGGATCGACCAACTGCGCACTGAATTACATTATTACATTCTATACCATCCAAAAATCCAATGGTTTTAATAAGCAAACAAAACGTAAAAAATAAAATGAACCTCAGTTTGTTATTAATTATGATGGACAAGATTAAGTGTAAAGTTACTTCTTCCTCTCCTTTTAATCCTTAGTAATATCAATGAGTAGAAATACCACTTCAATTATTCTTGCCTTCTCTCGACTAATTTCAGTGACCCAACTGGATGTTTCATGGGCATTCCAGCTGGAACGTTTTGCCTTGTAAGATCAGTGAAACTTCAGCAGGCATGCTGTGTTGCTGGCCATACACACATGCTCCTTCACACATAGACAATAAGTTCTATGTACGTGAATGTAAAAGATTTACCAAGTGCAGAGACATTAATTTTAATGAAAGTACAAGCAGAGACAAAATAATACTGTATTCCAGTAAATAGTAATGTAATAAATTTCTGTTTTATCAGGTATCGCATGATCCTTGTTGCCAGAACTATTGGAAGTGAAAGTGTAGATCAGCTTGGCCTTTCTTATGTAGTATGCAAATTAATGAACAAAAAAAACAAAGAAATTGTATAAGTTAGGACGATTACTTATTCCTCGCTAAATAATGTGTGTTGGGGAGAAGATGATGAAAAGATAACCAAGAAAATGATATAAACAGGCACAAGTATATTTAAAATGGTAAAAAGTGCAATGCAGTAAATAAATGTAACAGATCTGAAATAATTCACTCACAACAATACATGGCAAAAGCAAGAAGAATGTGAATGAGGGAATAAAGGTGCAATTGTATGTAAGGGCATGATAGCCCATATTATGAACAAATGTTAAAATATATTCACTTTTTCACTGGAAATCATCACCAAATGGACAATGGGAGTATAGACTCGGTAGATGGAAGACGTGCTGGAACCCCAGTGAGTGGTGTATGTTTGTGTGAACATGGAATATCCGAGGTAGCTATAAGAGTCAATGGGTAACAATTAAGGGGTAAGAGAGAAACCTTGTACTATGTGACCTGGGACCAAAAGAAAAATGAATGTGTCGAAATGGAACAACTGAAATCTGTAGAAAGGTAAAAGTCACTTTCAATTGAAAGGAACTGTAATTGCCTCATATAAGAAAGGGGAAGAGATCAAAAGGCTTCATCAATGATTCGTTTCTAGAGACGAGGGATTTTCTTACCAAATAAGTTATCAGGTTGCTTCTCAAGACGTCAAGCAAAAAAAAGTTATAATTATATTAATAATAAATTATATTATATTATATTATATTATATTATATTATATTATATTATATTATATTATATTATATTATATTATATTATATTATATTATATTATATTATATTATATTATATTATATTATATTATATTATATTATATTATATTATATTATATTATATTATATTATATTATATTATATTATATTATATTATATTATATTATATTATATTATATTATATTATATTATATTATATTATATTATATTATATTATATTATATTATATTATATTATATTATATTATATTATATTATATTATATTATATTATATTATATTATATTATATTATATTATATTATATTATATTATATTATATTATATTATATTATATTATATTATATTATATTATATTATATTATATTATATTATATTATATTATATTATATTATATTATATTATATTATATTATATTATATTATATTATATTATATTATATTATATTATATTATATTATATTATATTATATTATATTATATTATATTATATTATATTATATTATATTATATTATATTATATTATATTATATTATATTATATTATATTATATTATATTATATTATATTATATTATATTATATTATATTATATTATATTATATTATATTATATTATATTATATTATATTATATTATATTATATTATATTATATTATATTATATTATATTATATTATATTATATTATATTATATTATATTATATTATATTATATTATATTATATTATATTATATTATATTATATTATATTATATTATATTATATTATATTATATTATATTATATTATATTATATTATATTATATTATATTATATTATATTATATTATATTATATTATATTATATTATATTATATTATATTATATTATATTATATTATATTATATTATATTATATTATATTATATTATATTATATTATATTATATTATATTATATTATATTATATTATATTATATTATATTATATTATATTATATTATATTATATTATATTATATTATATTATATTATATTATATTATATTATATTATATTATATTATATTATATTATATTATATTATATTATATTATATTATATTATATTATATTATATTATATTATATTATATTATATTATATTATATTATATTATATTATATTATATTATATTATATTATATTATATTATATTATATTATATTATATTATATTATATTATATTATATTATATTATATTATATTATATTATATTATATTATATTATATTATATTATATTATATTATATTATATTATATTATATTATATTATATTATATTATATTATATTATATTATATTATATTATATTATATTATATTATATTATATTATATTATATTATATTATATTATATTATATTATATTATATTATATTATATTATATTATATTATATTATATTATATTATATTATATTATATTATATTATATTATATTATATTATATTATATTATATTATATTATATTATATTATATTATATTATATTATATTATATTATATTATATTATATTATATTATATTATATTATATTATATTATATTATATTATATTATATTATATTATATTATATTATATTATATTATATTATATTATATTATATTATATTATATTATATTATATTATATTATATTATATTATATTATATTATATTATATTATATTATATTATATTATATTATATTATATTATATTATATTATATTATATTATATTATATTATATTATATTATATTATATTATATTATATTATATTATATTATATTATATTATATTATATTATATTATATTATATTATATTATATTATATTATATTATATTATATTATATTATATTATATTATATTATATTATATTATATTATATTATATTATATTATATTATATTATATTATATTATATTATATTATATTATATTATATTATATTATATTATATTATATTATATTATATTATATTATATTATATTATATTATATTATATTATATTATATTATATTATATTATATTATATTATATTATATTATATTATATTATATTATATTATATTATATTATATTATATTATATTATATTATATTATATTATATTATATTATATTATATTATATTATATTATATTATATTATATTATATTATATTATATTATATTATATTATATTATATTATATTATATTATATTATATTATATTATATTATATTATATTATATTATATTATATTATATTATATTATATTATATTATATTATATTATATTATATTATATTATATTATATTATATTATATTATATTATATTATATTATATTATATTATATTATATTATATTATATTATATTATATTATATTATATTATATTATATTATATTATATTATATTATATTATATTATATTATATTATATTATATTATATTATATTATATTATATTATATTATATTATATTATATTATATTATATTATATTATATTATATTATATTATATTATATTATATTATATTATATTATATTATATTATATTATATTATATTATATTATATTATATTATATTATATTATATTATATTATATTATATTATATTATATTATATTATATTATATTATATTATATTATATTATATTATATTATATTATATTATATTATATTATATTATATTATATTATATTATATTATATTATATTATATTATATTATATTATATTATATTATATTATATTATATTATATTATATTATATTATATTATATTATATTATATTATATTATATTATATTATATTATATTATATTATATTATATTATATTATATTATATTATATTATATTATATTATATTATATTATATTATATTATATTATATTATATTATATTATATTATATTATATTATATTATATTATATTATATTATATTATATTATATTATATTATATTATATTATATTATATTATATTATATTATATTATATTATATTATATTATATTATATTATATTATATTATATTATATTATATTATATTATATTATATTATATTATATTATATTATATTATATTATATTATATTATATTATATTATATTATATTATATTATATTATATTATATTATATTATATTATATTATATTATATTATATTATATTATATTATATTATATTATATTATATTATATTATATTATATTATATTATATTATATTATATTATATTATATTATATTATATTATATTATATTATATTATATTATATTATATTATATTATATTATATTATATTATATTATATTATATTATATTATATTATATTATATTATATTATATTATATTATATTATATTATATTATATTATATTATATTATATTATATTATATTATATTATATTATATTATATTATATTATATTATATTATATTATATTATATTATATTATATTATATTATATTATATTATATTATATTATATTATATTATATTATATTATATTATATTATATTATATTATATTATATTATATTATATTATATTATATTATATTATATTATATTATATTATATTATATTATATTATATTATATTATATTATATTATATTATATTATATTATATTATATTATATTATATTATATTATATTATATTATATTATATTATATTATATTATATTATATTATATTATATTATATTATATTATATTATATTATATTATANAGGCATATGATCCGCTGTGGCGGCCCTAACAGGGAGCAGCCGAAAGACGAAGCAGAACACCTCATACATTTACCACACACGACCATCTCAAACCAATAAAACATGTTATCTACTGCCAAAAAATCTATCAATAAGGCATACCTGGATGCCAAAATTGCATTTGTGAACGGAAAGGTAAATGATATATGCCACATCCATAACAGTCGACAATATAAATAAACGAACTTGGTTCTGATAAGAAATGGAGAAAAGAAATAACAGGAAATAGATCAAAAGATTAGTGAAGGAAAGGAAATAAAAATTATTGCTTGAAATTATTCCAATAAGGCAAAAGATGGCATGATCATCGTGGAGAAAAAAGAGATATTGTGTAGGTGGGAGCTATACAGTAGTTACGTACTAACATTTAATTTAAATTTTAATTTTAATTTCAATTTTAATTTAAGTAGATAGTCTATTGAGAAATGTGAACTTTTATCAGATGGCTGCTATCGTTTGGTATTGACGTCAAATAGAGAATAGGATAAGAATAAAAAAGTTAAAAAACTTGTCATATCTCCAGCATTTTACAATAGATGTGATTACCGTAAATGCTCGAATTAGCGACCACTCTCGAGTTACCGCCCCTCTCGAATAAGCGCCCATCCTAAAAATTATTTTTATAAGCGCCCGTCCATAATAGGCGCCCATAGGTAATTCAAGTACAAAATTAGAGCTAAAGGGTCGCTTATTTGAGTTTGGGCTAATTTTTGAGGATATATTAGGGAAAAAAACATGTTTATATAAAAACAGCTTTCCTTCCAAAATCGTTTACACTCTTCTCATATTTAAATTCCAAATAATTGTACTTTGGTTTCTTTTTTATAAGTTCATTACTTAAAACATCTATCACCTCTTTTTTTTAACTGTCATTGTTGTGTATCTACCAGAGATTACAAGTCCAACTTCTCTTTTCCTTTTTCCAATAACGGTTACTATCAACATGTTCTTATCTGCATCAAGAAATTGCTTCAGAAGTTTTGATAGCTCGATCGGAAGGTGTCCAACAAACCCTGATTCTTTTCCCTCCTTACCTCTTAAGTAAACGCCACTTGCGTTCTCATCGTAATAGTTAGCCCCTTCTCTTTTATCAAATTGACAACTCAATTTCACATCAAGCTCATGAGTTCATTTGTACTGATAAACATGATGACCTCGAATGGCAGCTTCGAATTCTAATGTATAATACACGTTGCAGAAAAGTGTTGCTCTTGCCATATTTCATATCTTTCACTCCACTGGGTTCTGTTTGCTGTGTTCCTCAAATAGAATGTGATTAAAAACAACAAAATAACAGTTAGAAGTAATCGCTGTCGATCTCATACCTCGATTTCACACCTCGCCACACATGATGTTTTCACCTGCACAATTAATTACACTCCATTGTAGTTCATAAAAAGCTGTCCAGTGAAATTTTGTGCATGTAAATTCAAGCACCCATGGTGAAGAATTAATCATAGTATATCGAGTTTTTGAAAAACCTTTTGATTTGTAAACTGACATAAATGATTTTACTGAAGACAACAAGTGTTAACGTAAAAATGGCGAATGAATTTGAATTAAACGAAGTTGCCATGTCACACAAGGGAAAAATGATTTCAAGTTATACCTTGAATTCATACTAGAAGCAATAGCGTACGCCGAAAACAATAGTATCAATTCTACAAGTAAAAAGTTTAACTTTTGAAAGAAAACGCATCATAGAGTGGAAAAGTCAAAAAGAAGAGTTGGTTTCTTTGAAAAGGAAAGATCACAGTGCCAAAAGAAAGAGATTAGAAGGTGCTGGACGTAAACCTCTTGATCAGCAGATGGAAGAAGTTCTTGTTGAATGGATCTATGATCCCCGGGAAAAGGACTGTGAGTTTCCCGCAAGCTTATTATGAAGAAAGATATTTTCATTTACAGTGAAAAATCAAAAGAGAATGACTGTGCGGGCAGTGCTACATTCGTAGCAAGCACAGGTTCGCTACAAAAATTTATGCGCAGAAATGGATTATCTTCAAGAAGAAAAACCTCAGTTGCCAAAGAGATCCGTCAAAATTGATCGACAAGCTTGTAGCCTACATTATCAATGTCCGGCGTTTTGCTGCTAACTACAATTATTTTCCCGGAAATATCATAGCAATGGATGAAACACCCGTACAGGCAAAGATGGTCTCAGATACAACAGTTGACAAAACAGGTGCTCGAACGATCACTATGAAATTAACAGGTCATAAGACATGCCGTCTCTCTGTATGCCTAACAGTAGAAGAGGACGGGTCAAAGCTAAAACCTTTTATTGTATTTAAAAATGCAAAACGTGATACAAAGGCCCTCAGTGAAAAATTCGAAACAAGATGTGTTATAGTTAACTCATCTAATGGTTGGATGAATGATGATTTGACATTGGAATATACCAAAGAAGTTCTGGGGACATTTTCTTTTGGTAGAAGTTTTTAACATGGGATTCTTACGAATGTCATATGGTTAGCAAAGTTGCAGCGTCTTTAAAATCTTCAAAGATTGATCAGGTGATTATTCCAGGTGGATGTTCAAAGTTTATTCAGGCTCCTGATGTTGTGTTGAATAAACCTTTCAAGGCAATGTGTACAGAGAAATACGACCAATGGCTTAGGGAAGAGGGAATTCTCAATGAAACTGCGGAAAATAATCTTAAGGCACCACCTCGGAAACGAATTGTGGATTCTGGAGTCGTGGGCATCTTTATCTGCAGAAGTTATCAAGCAATCGCTTAAGTCATGTGCACTTAATATCGACGTTGATGGCTCAGAGGACGACGTTATTTATTGTTTTGAAGAATCGCAGCCATGTGCCACCAGTAGAGAGAGATTGAAATCACAAATGGAGTTACTGAAAGTGTTAGAAGATGAAACTAATCCATTTTTGTCGCCAATCAGTGTAACTGATTTCGATATCCAAGATGCTGGAAACGAAATTTTCGACTTGGACGAAGACAACAGCAAAGACGAACTGGTTAACGTAAAAGAAATTTGAAACAAACTCTGATTTTGTCGCGATGTACATTCTGTTTATTTTTTCGTAATGTCTTGCAGTTTTATGAAAAAAAATTGATGTGTTGAGTGATTACAATTACAATTCTTTTTATAAGCGCCCCTCTCGAATAAGCGCCCACCCAAAAAGTCGAAAGTTTATATAAGCGCCCAGGGCGCTTGTTTGAGCATTTATGGTATGTGTAAACCAAAGGACGAAAAAAATTACCAACAACTTGACATACTTAAATGAGTGTTATTTATGCAGGCTCGTAGGGGAAATTTCAAAATTTGATAAATACTCTAATTAGCAAAGTAAGACAAGATAAGATTGTCAATAAACCACCAGAAGACATTATTTTCGAAGAAATTTCTGGTCCCAAATGTTTACCAAACGTATAAGGTAAAAGGATTGTATTTTTTTGAGGAGATGCCAACTACCAAAAATTGTGCAATCAAGTGATTTGTGCGGTCAAAATCAACTTTATGTTTTATTACAAAATGTTGATGTTAAGGAAAGCTAAAACTTGTACCAGAATCCAGTTGCTTAAATCCTACGTGTAGTCTGCTTTTGAATGGTCAAGAAAAAGCCAAGAAATAAGAAGTACATTAAAAACTGCAGAAAGATTGTTCCATTAGAAAAGATGTGGAAAATTCTATGGATCAATAGAAACAGCAGTGAGCCAGTGCTTAGGGATGCTAATACAAATTTAAAACTATGGCAGGAAGACAAGTACAGTTTTTGGTCACATGATGAGGCAAAACTGCAGGAAGACATTAAGTCACGTGGTGACAGGAAATCTGAAATATGGGAAACGTAGAAAACAAGGGAGGCAGGGTGTGTAAGTCTTAACATTGTACCTTGGCATAGATTTTAGGGCATTATTTCAAATGGTTAGCAGAAAGGTCAATCGAGGCAACATGATAGTCAATTTCAAATCCTGGCAGAAAAATTGAAGAAAAAAATCCCTAATCATGTAAACAATATTCTGTGTATTACAAAACTATTGAACTGCGAAATACCATCCAGAAAAAAATTGGTACCAGAACTTTATGTATTTTATTGGTTTTAATGATCCTGTGGAGACTGTGTGGTTAATATAAGGAGCAGAGAAAGAATTATCTTGAAAATTCTGAACTTTATGGACTCAGAGGAAGGCATAGATGTAAGAGCTTTATCACGTCATGAGTCGTAAGCTTTTTCCGAGCTACGCTTCTCAGCCTGACGATGGGAGAAGTATCTCTCGAAACGCAGCTCGGAAAAAGCTTACGACTCATGACATGATAAAGAATTATCTATTAGCTATAAAACTGAGTGAGTACGTATTCTTGCAATGATTTAGAATTCCTCCGAATACTGTGATATGTTATTTGAGTGTTATTTTATATTGTTCCCCAGTCTACAGGCTTGTTATTTCACTAAGTGTTTATTGAGCAAATTTCATTTGTTATATTTCCTTTTTTTTTGTATGAGTCCTTTTTATACCAGGCACATTGTTATTTATCATATTTTTTTTTATATATTATGCATAGATATTTAAATAAAAGCAGTTTATTTATGTGAGTTATTACAAAGCAGTCATAAGTATAAATTCTATATAAATATGTTTTAATGTAAGATAAGGTATAAAGAAATTAAATTTTAATTCACCCAATGTTAACTAAAGTGATATAAAAAAGCCGTGAAAGAGAAAACCAAATTCGACTAGTCTAGCGCTCATGATAACTTGTGTTTCTATCTAGCTAAGGTTATCCACTTGCTCTCTTTAAGATTTTGCTTGGTTATTTTAAGAAACAAATCGTTCTAAAGCACAAAAATAATCAAATCTTTTGTAAAGTACAATAGTTATAAATAAAAGGGCCAACAACCTCTTAAATCTTAATTTCTTTGAAAATTGCAATGGATGATTATCATATTGTAATATGTAACAAAGACTTCTTACACCAAACACACAAACTTGGTATTTTGGACATTGAGTATGACGTAATGACATTTGGATGTAATGGCGTAATGACGTAATAAATGACGTAAAACATAGAAAGCTATTCTCTGAACTGTTGGGGTGATTTTTGCAGAGCTAGGTCAATTAATAACTGTAAACGAGTGGCTCATAAGATAATACATGACGCAAATGTGATTTCTGTACTTCAAAAGTGGAATCTTGAAGAATATGTTGGGGAAGACAAGTATAACTCGACTTGTATGTCTTCAAAGGTAATATTTCTTTTGAAGGGCAAGTAAATTTACTTGGAAAAACACATCTGTTAAAGAAGATACGATGAAATCGATTTGTGTTAGTTTGATTTGTAATAACAGTTTTTGTTTTAATCATCTATCAGTTTTACAACAAGGATTTACTCTTTAGAGTAATATCCATCGATTCCTTAGATTCAAAAAATTCAAACCTATCGAGTATTGCAATTTCCTAAGCATTTTTAGTATACTTTTCAAATTATGAATATGATATATTTATTTGAATATTTGAATAATATTCTGGCATATCTTCAGGTCTGTTTGAGTTTGGCTGCTCTGCGAAAAGGACGATTTAAAACCAAAATGAAAAGAAAATATGTTGATTGGAGAAACGATGAAGAAGGATAAACAAATAGTTGGATCACAGTGTAGTTCTATTTATTTGTATAGAATTTTGAATTTCTATCTTACTATCTCTTAAAGAAAAGACCAATGAAAGAAACAGCAGGGGACAAAGAGGAACTTTTCTAATTTATTTATCGACCTAAACATGGGTCAAAACAATCCACTTGTAGCACCAAAGTAAAAACAGAAAGACATGATCACCAAGGCTACAAAACAAGGCACAAATAAACATTATACCTTTACTTCTTTCATGAAATTTACAATATTTTACCGGTGCTGTTTATCCTCTGATCAGCTCAATTCAGGACAGCAAATTATTGAGAAAAACGCTTTTCGATTTAGTGTAGGCAAAGAGTGGGAAATCTGGAGAAGTCCATTTCTTGTTTCTTCCAATAGAAAATATAAAACGATCTTTGCATTTACGTTCCTACGTATTTGTTTAATAGGGATTTTTCGTTAAATTTAAGTTCCATAAGACTGTTTTTTACAGAGTTTCATATTCGAATTATAGAAACCAAGAAACGAGAATTTAACAAGTATTAGCTGGAATTTCAATTTCTTATTTATATTACTTTGTTTAAGTTGTTTATATCTCTGTCCTTTAAAATCACTGGACTTGACCAAATATTTTAAAAATCAAATAGTTAATTTCATTGTACTAACGTTCAACGTGATAACCACATCAGATCTTTGGTAATAATAATAATAATAATAATAAACTTGGAAATCTAACCAGGCCCCACCTTCAAGGTCATGTGTTGTATTTTTATTACCATTTACTTATTACACACACTTAGATGTGATGCATGCACCAAGCTTCCCATTATCGGGCTGGGAGTCAAATGGGTTTGCTGGGGGCTCTACCCCTGAGTCCCCCGTGGACTCGTATTGCTCCACCACTCATAATAACAATTGACTTGGGTATAAGATGAGTAGGTACAGGGTGCCAATCAGTAATTTATTTTTTACAGATCTAAAACTCTACGCGTCCAATGATGATCGACAGCAAGGAAAACTACAGATTGTAAAGCAGTTTAGTGACGACATCAAAATGAGTTTTGGATTAGATAAATGCGCAAAAGGATCAATCGAAAATGGTAAACTGATTAGCACGGTAAATATTGAGTTGGATAAAGAGACAAGACACAGGATATAGATATCGTGGAGTGAACGAAAGTGATAGAATACAATATACTAAAATGAAAGACAAGATTAGGAAAGAGCATTTCCAAAGAGTACGACTAATAGTGAGGTCAGAACTGAATGGAAAAAATAAATTGAAGCGAAAAATAGCTTGGCACTACCTACCTTGCAATTAACCTTTGAGATCATCCAATGGGATACTCCGAACTAAAAAACCTTGATTCTAAAACAAGATAGAATTTGACAATGCAGGAAATGTTACACCCAAAATCTGATGTAGACCACATTTGTATAGGAAAGAAAGCAGTAGGAGAGTATTGATAAAAACGGGCACTGCATTTACAGTGGCTATCACTATCTTGAAAACAAGTGCACTTTGTCAAGCAATATGATTTTCATGCAAGTGATGAGGAAGCTAAAGAACTCAATAAGTAAAATAGCCAAAATATTGAGAAGGAAATTGCAGGAAAACCTGATAAAGCCATAGCAGAAAACACAAAAGTGTTGAAATAAGAAATAAAAAACAACTTATGAAGCAAAAAAATAACAGATGACGTAGCAAACCATTACCTGGAAAGAACCCTTCAACTATTGTGGAATCACATATTGACCCTCGAAATGCACACAATTATCTCAGATCAGAAATCCAGGGAGAAACAAAAGGACTGGACAATAGCAGGTGTAGAATATGTTAGATAATAGCAGGTGTAGAATGTGTTTTAAGCAATCTGAATCAGACCATTGACCACATAACATCAGGATGTGCAGTATTAGCAAAGTCAGATTACATCAAAAGACACAACAAAGCTGCAACATATGTACACTAGAATATTTGCAATGAGCTAGGAATTTAAATCCAAGACAAGTGGTATGAGCACCGGCCGGACACTGTAACTAGTTCTGAAGNAGACCATTGACCACATAACATCAGGATGTGCAGTATTAGCAAAGTCAGATTACATCAAAAGACACAACAAAGCTGCAACATATGTACACTAGAATATTTGCAATGAGCTAGGAATTTAAATCCAAGACAAGTGGTATGAGCACCGGCCGGACACTGTAACTAATTCTGAAGCACCAACAGTGTTCTGGGATATGGCAATGCATACAGATAGACATATAGGTGCGAACAGACCTAATCTCATAATTAAAGAGAAAACAAATTCAACTTTCAAACTGATAAAAATGACTATAACCTGCAATCAAAATGTTTCATTAAAAGAAATGGAAAAGAAAAGCAAATAAAAAGATATTGAAATGGAGAGAAAAAGGAGGTGGAAAATGAAAATCCAGATGGCAAAAAAGGATCTGGAAACTACTAGTTTGCATTGTAATCGGAGCACTTGCTGCTATTAGAAAAGAAATAAAAAATAATATCAGAAACCTCTCATGAAATATGAATGTTCGTACAGTTCAAAAGACATGTTTATAAGGGACTGCAAGAACACTAAGCATATTACATAGCATCTAAACCTCAGGACTTCAGACATGCTTTAGGTGTATTGTTTACACTTGATCAATGAGGAACCAACAATTGTAAACTGTGGCACTTACTCACAATTGAGGTAATCTAGTTTAAATAGGTTCTCACACAAATAGAAGACACAAACTTCTCATTTTTGTTGTATATCTAACTTTCAACTTCCTGACTTTTGTTACTCTAGACACAAGCCTAACAGCAGACTTCATAGAAAAAAGTTTGTAAAAATTACTTGACAAGGTTGTCGTCTTATGCTATTAAAAGAGCTTCAAATAGCATCTGCAAAGACCATTAGTATAACACTACTAATTTTCCCCCTTTTGCTGCCTATGTGAAACTAGATCTTAAAGCTACCCTTGAAGAAGATTATAATAATTATTGTTAATGTGAAATATTTGATAAACAACATCTTGAATTTGAAATATACAATTTTCATGGACGTCATAATGGAATAAAATAAAAGAAGATAATCAATCTCTGACTCCATCACACCATATTGCAAGTATAAATCTTTTTCTGTGAAATAGCAACATCTGATCTGTGACAACCAGAGTAGTAATGTTCCTCTCTCAATACCTGGGAAGTTCATTGTAAATATTATACTCAGGTAAACATCAACAACATGTGTAAACTGTGACATTTAGTAGAAATAATAGTAATAATAATAATAGTAATAACAATAATAACAATAATAACAGTTTACCCTTATCGGGCTGGTAGTGGGATGGGTTTGCTGGGGTTTCTACCCCTGAGTCCCCCATGGGCTCGTATTGCTCCATCACTCAATAATAATAATAATAATAATAATAAATGTCCTTTTGCTTACATTAAAACATGGGCTTTGTGCCTATTTATTGTTGTTGTTTTTTTCAACAAACCAGGCAATAACAAACATCCAATTTGAATTCAATGCATCGATGCCAGGATTAGTACTAGTACTGAGATAGCTTCCTATGTATTGTTACTTATCTGGCTAGGAGTGGGGAATGCTGTAGTCATGAGTTGTTGTCATACAACAATAACCGCTTGAACAATGTGCCTTTCCCCACTTGTTGTGGGGTCGCATTTACAAAGTTGAAGTGTTAGTGCCATTTTGTTTTGGTTATCTATGTTGCTTCACTCTTGTGGGTACAATACATGTACATGGTTTCGAGTTAGCTGACATGTTGCTAGGCGCTGAATGCTGGTTTGTCACCCATCCATTACTAGGGTGTATATGCTCACTCGATAATAATGATAATATTAATCGTTTTTTACAAATCTTGTAGCACTGTTTTGGCGAGGCCAGCTGAACTACAAACATGACCATACCATCTGTATGACTATAGATCAACCTAATATTTGATTTCATATCTGAGTAACGGCTCTCAGTATCCTACAAATCAAACATTGATTAAATGGTACTATGTTATGAAAGATATGTCTAAGATATGTCGGAAAACAGAAAAGGAAAATGCAGAATTCCATTGTCGCTTTACAAGATGACGTCAAAACAGTTCATCGGTCGGGAGGTTTGAGAGAATATTTTTCAAATGCATTACAATATTTGTAATCCAAAGATAATACTTTTTTGATCATCCTAGATTTACTGGAGATTTCAGAAACGGAAATTCCCTTTCCAAAATCCCCAGAAAAAACCCTAAATTTGCGAATTCATTCAATCTTAAACTAACTGAAAGAGAATTCACGTTCATCTTGTTAACACTGCTACACCAAGAATTTCTCAGAATATGATGGTTGCCCTGTTAAAGGCATTTTGGAACTTTTCTGTAAGAACGGATAAAGATCAAAAGTAAATAAACTAACTGATGTGGGAAACTGGAATGTTAATCACTAATAATAGTTTTTAGCTTGGCGACGCACGGGCGTTTTGAAAAATCAAGATTATGTGCAATCGCATGCTCTCAATAATTGTTTTTCTTCGTGGGCGCTTTTCTGCTTAGAGGATTAAACTCAAGTGCACCTGTGAAACTATTTTCAAAAATTACACAGGATAACTTATCTTTTTCAGTTAAGGAAATTTTCCTTGTGCTCATTACGTTTGTTGAGTCCGTGTTGAAGCTTTTTCTACTTAACTGCTGAAATGTTTTTCAACTATCTCTTAAAGAAACTCTGGGGGTTGGATTGGCAGAAATGTATAATATTATCATCAGTTAAATTGAAAGCATTTTACTTGCATCATCACCATCATCATATACAGTTTTTGGCAACATTGCATAACCCATATTATTACTTAAGGTTTTTGCGATAATCTAAAAAATCTAAAGTTGCTATCGAGAAATATTTTTCGTAGTCATCCGATTACTGAGGGCAATATCTATCAAATATCACTTAGCAAAAGCACCATACTAATGAAAAACTAAGGATTGGATTTTTATTTTGATTAAATAAGATAGTCAAAGCTATTCCTGGCTTTGTTCTTGCCTGACTGTGCGTTTTGAAAACAGTCACAAAACAATTCTGACCAATTTTTCACAAGCTTCTAGACCAATTATAGAAATGCTTATATTTTTTGGGGGTGTATTTCTACAACGTAAAAAAATACAAAGTATGGTACGTTTTTATCCTGCAAAAGCAGATCAGTATCTACTGAACTGTTACTGGAAACAAAAAGAGATTTTTGCCAAGTCAATTATTTTTTTTACTTTCTTATGGTGTTTTATCTTTTTGTGCTCTCTTATGAAAAGCCTGGTCTCTTTACTAGATTATTGTCTGTAAATTGTCTTCTGAATGAACTGGATGAATCTTTGCCGGCGTTCCCTTTACAAACTGATTAGATGGTGGATACTTTTATTACACATTCAAGGTTTGTTGTCAAGGTTATTGATAGGCTTGATCAATCTTTCATTCTTGGTATAGATTCGATTTCTGTAGTTCTCTCGAGAAAGTGTGCATCTTAGTGTTTTTTCGTTGCTTTTCAAACTTTCTAATCTTGCCTATCAGAGCTTTGTTTATCTTGCTGTCTCTGTTATCAAGGAAGCAGTTAATCAATTTTAACTCATTTTTTATGCCATTGTTAGGTCTTTGAACAACTTATCAACAGTACACTGGTGTGGTTCTTGCAAATTTTTGGTTCTGTTTGATAATGTTCAATACACATTAAAAGGATCTTGCTCAACTGATGACATTTTTAATGAAACCATCGAATGTATCTGTAGATTTATAAATATATTTGGTAAAGTTTATGCCACAGTTCGGGATTCGAAGGCATTTGACAGGGCATGGCTTTCTGGTTCTCTTCATAGGTTTTCTGGCTATGGTATTTATTAAAAGGGGTCTTTTTCATCCCTCGGTACTTTCTAGCAGATCGTAAAATAAATAACACAGTTGATGGAATTACATCTAATGTGTTTTTTACATTTGCTGGCTTTCGTCAAGGTTCTATTCTTGGTTCTATTCAACTTCCTTTTCCTTAATATCAATTAACTTTATGGTAACATGCTTCAGCTTGTCAATATATATATATGCTTAAATACGTTTTACTCTGATATTGACAAGAAGGTACCTCAGCAGAAAGAATCCAAATATGCAGAAGGGCTGGAGTGTCACCTTCAGTATGTCAACAAATGGTAAATTAGGTAACTGGTTTCTTTAAATGTTGCAAAAACCAACTAGTGTTATTTAATAAAAGCTGAGTCTTTATTGTCCTCCAATATTCATGGGAGATCACTCTGATTTTAGCAAAGGTAACTTTGGTTTCCCTGCTTAGAAATGCTCATTAATAAGGCTGGTTGGTTTATCACTTTCTCCATAATTTTTATTAGAGTTCTGATATTCAATCTATTATAAATCTGGCTCTAAAAAGTTTGTTTAGTTTATTAAGCTATAGAATTGCTGAGACCATGCTATACTTTGTAAGCCCCACATTCTTCCTTGAAAAGGATGTTGTTTTCATATTTGAGTAGGTGCTTCCTTGTCTTAACTTGATTTTCATAATCAAAATCAGAGACGTATTTGTAGCTTGAAAGGTCTTGCTGCTATTCTTCATCCTTTGTCTCATTGTGAAAACGTGGCTTGTCATAATCTTTTCCAAAGGTCTTACTAAGGGAAGTGTTCTGATGATCTTTCCTCTTTGACACCAGCTTAATTTACTTGCATCTCGTGTGACTCGTTTTTCTCAACGTCTTTATCCTTATGCAGTTCTTCCTCCTCATTGTAATATTTATTTCTTTAAATGGAGTTTTTGTCTGACAGCAAGTTTGAGGAGATCTTTATCATATCATTTGAATGTTTTTAAGTCTAAGGTCATCTCCTACCTTATGACCTAACTCATCTCCTGTTTTCACCATGCTTGTTCTTCTTTCCATAATTCCATAAAGACAGTGACTCTATGTGTTGTATGTTTATCATCAAAAGAGAATGAATTTATATGTAATTCTTACATTGATTGGCAAACTTTTACACAAATACATGTTTTAAACAGTATTGACTGGCAGCCCATATTGATTCCAACACCAGTCTGTATAGTGATAGAAGCAATAAGGATTTCCTCCGCAAAATCACAGTGCCATAAAGAAAGATTTCTGACTTCAGCTACCCAGAAAATACCACTACTAATAACGATGATAATAATATGAATAATAAGAATAATTATAGTAATAATAATGATGATTATATTGCTTATTGTACTAATAATTACACCAATAACAATTAAAAAGGTGATTTTTATGTCCATATGGGAAACCGGATCTTATTTTTGAAGGCAATATTCGCACAACCACCTACCCACTCCGAATAAATTTGAAAGCAACGTTGGGTCTATTGTTTTTTGCCTTATTTAAACATAATTCAAACAGATCGTTGTTACGTGAATTGTTACTTCTACAGCAAATGTAGTACAGACATCGAGCAGACAAACCAGAGAAAATTTACATAACAGGATTAGTGTTACAATTAACCTCAAGTCATACAGTAAAGTTGTAAAATAATTTGTTTATTTTGATATAGGGATTAAGGATGGAATTTTTAAAACATGCTTAAAGGCGCCTTTTGGAAAAACAATAAAGATTGCTAATGATGTTATAATAATAATAATAATAATAATAACAATAACAATAATAATCGACTCGACAGGGTTGGTCAATATCTTCACTGGAAAATCTGCCAACACTTTGCTATTGATATCAATACCTGTAACTGTTACGAACACTACCCTGAACCAGTGACAGAAGAAGAAAATTTTACGACATTGTGGAATATCCCAATTCACACTGATCGCACTATTCAGACTAATCGATCTGACATTGTCATCAAAGACAAGAAAAACAACACGTGTCTCCTGATTGGCATGAGTGTGCCGTCACATAGAAATGTATCTGTCAAAAGGCTCCAGAAACTCTCCAAATACAATGATCTGGAGAAAGAGATCCAGAAAATGTGGCACCTTTAAACTACCTCAATAGCAGTTTTAATAGGTGCACTAGGTCTGATACAAACGGGAACAAAACAATTGTTAGAGAAAATGCAAGGAATACTCTCCTTAGATGAGATACAAACGATTATTCTAAATAGTACGGCACATTTACCATGAACAGCATTGAATATGTAAAAGAGATCATTTGAAACCAAACCATTTCTTTTTTATCTGTGCTGTTAAAAGTGTATTTAATGTTCGTGAAGTTCTAGCGATGATTTTTTAGTAAATCAATTTTGTTTTTTTTTTGTTTTGTTTTGTTTTGTCTACTTTCTCTAGATGTCACGTTAAAAATTCATAATCGATGTTCGTGATTCGTCTTGTTATTTGTGCCTGTCCCTCCCATTCGAAAAAGTAAATTAATGTTCGTCAATTGTCGTGTTGTATATTTGAAGAATTATTCGTTCTTTTATCCAGAAAAGCTAAAATTTTGTACTTATGAAAATAAAAACTTCCAATATCACTCACCCAAGGCTACTGGTAGTAGCCCGGTGTTTGATTTTATTTACAATTTTTTAAAAAGAACATCTGAGAATGAGAATAATAATAATAATAAAAATAATAAAAATAATAACAATAATAATAAACAAAGTTCATGTCCAGCATGACAGCCCGCACAGGAAGATGGTATTCACCTGCCAGACGAGAAAACTTAACCCCGGCTACCGACCAGTAGCTTTAGAGGTTAAGCACCTTCCTCAATATGCTTGTAGTTCCAATGATGGTAGATGTTTGGAGTCCACCCAACACATCAGGGATGCCCAACTCTTTCAAACTGCGCTCCAAGCGCTTCGTCACCACTCCTAAGCTTCCCACGACAATTGGGACAACCCTGGTAAATACGCTGGGTAACTTCTGGATTACATTCCACCTGTTGCATTGTCTCCACTGATCTATCCCACCAAACTTCAAACCTAC
>RDPX01000263.1:1159101-1181573 GCA_003991215.1 Morbakka virulenta
CTCATACTTCCTATTCAATCTATCACGAACAACCTGACGAACCTTATTCCCTTGCTTTATCTCCTCAATTCGTCCAAGATCTTTCCTCCACTCGCCAATGCTCTTTTCCAACCTCCTCTGCCACCATGGTTTCTTCTTTCTAACTGTTTTGTTTTTTCCTATCACACCTAACCGGGATACAACCACATATGATCCAGCATACTGTAACCGATTTATTTCAATCACAGTCATACCGTCTCTTACCAGATTGTGCATCAATCCTTCAACAAGCTTCACCTCCTACCAACAGAGAGAAAAATGAAAGCAAGAAAACATAATGGTTCAACAGAACTAGAAAAGGTTTTTCAAAGCAATAGAAGCAGAAAACGCTAGTAAGGAGAAGAAACGTGAAATTGAGAAATTTGTAGAATTTTGGCAAGGTACTTAGTAGCGGGGAAAAAACCCGCCAAAAATGCCTTGGATAAAAATGGTGAAGAAGTTGTCATATTTGATCACACAATTTTTGTACACGTTAGACCGCTACATCATTTGTCGTCTTTAAATTAATGCGCAAACATATGGGTTCTAGTGGGAAGATGCAAG
Organism: Morbakka virulenta; assembly: GCA_003991215.1. Classification (NCBI taxonomy): domain Eukaryota; kingdom Metazoa; phylum Cnidaria; class Cubozoa; order Carybdeida; family Carukiidae; genus Morbakka; species Morbakka virulenta. Next base: position 1,159,684 of record RDPX01000263.1, read on the forward strand.
AGATATGATATATTGTTTGTATTAGCTCACCAAAAGGGCTTTCTGTGACAGTTGTGTAACCCCATTTCTGGAGGTTTTCTCCTTCTCTACCAACATTTGTTTTTTTTCTATTCAAGATGATCCATTTTCCAATAAGAAGGGAGAACCCACAAGGCAGATCTTCACTAGAGACAGCAGAGCACTATTAGTTTTTCCATTTCTGCAGTCTATATTTTGATAGATTTGGGTTTTCTAATTCTTTGGCAGCCATAAGGCTCCTCCATCACTTTAGACGCCTTCTTATTTTCCAGTAGTTGTAAAGTAGATAACTGAGATCAATAGTTTGTTTAGTCTCTTTCTTTCATACTATGGTATTTTGACGTGCGCCAGTTGATGATATACTAACTAGGCTATACCAAGCTGGGGTGTATGGGGTGATCAGAAGGAGTACTATCCAGAGGCAACCATCAGCTGCCCTACGGGGGATGGACCCACTGGCATCCGGAAGTCACCCAACTCTCATGTCTGGCTCCAAGTAGCTGCTTGTGCGCGGCAGCGGCCACACCCCGGTACACCGCCTCAGCTGGCGGGCTAAACGACATGAGGGTAGCCAGCAACTTGTTGTTGGTGAATAGTGCACGCCTCGCACTAAGCGCATGAAGACAGGGAACGGCAGAGTTGGTGGATGAGTCCCAAAGGACCAACGGCAACAAGGTGTAACCTGCAAGCGCATCGTGGTATGCTGAGGGCACAAAGAGGCATTAGATTTAAGTGGCCATCCACCGGTGGAAGGCAATGGCAAACCACCACCGTAACTTGCCAAGAAAGTCATGCTAATGCACAAGAAAAAGAATAACACGAACAGCGTGAATGGGGTTAGGACAACTAACACCTCGCTCGGTAGGAACCTCCATGTCCGACAGGTGGAGCCCGACCGTAATCCAGATACTGTCAGGAACAACAATTGTCTTCGAATAGGAACGTGGAATGTACGCACATTATATCAAGCAGGAAAACTATCAAATGTGAAGCAAGAAATGGATCGTATGAAGATCAATATACTAGGCTTATGTGAAACGAGATGGACAGGGTCAGGAAGTTTCGATCTGAATGGCAAAAAAGTCATATACTCTAGTGGAAACAAGCATGAAAGAGGAGTAGGAATCATATTTGACCAAGCAGCCAGCAAGTGCATACTCGGCTATTGGACCCTGTCAGACAGAGTAATGCTGGTGAGAATAAAAGGTAGGCCCTTCGACATCAGTCTCATTCAAGTATATGCACCGACAGCAGATAGCAGCGAAGATGATATAGAAATGTTCTACGAGCAACTCGATGAAGCAAAAAGACAATGTAAGTCACAAGACATCATCATTGTTATGGGCGATCTTAATGCAAAAGTAGGTAGTGAAGAAATCGAGCAAGTATCAGGAAAGTATGGGCTAGGAGTGATTAACGAAAGAGGGGAACGATGGGCTGACTGGTGCAAAGCTAACAACCAAGTGATCATGAACACCTGGTTCAAGAACCATAAACGACGTCTATGGACATGGAAACAACCGGGAGACAGAACAAGAAATCAAATCGATTACATCACCATCAATCATAGATTTAAGAACTCAGTTCAGAACGCAAAAGCATACCCTGGAGCAGACTGTGACAGCGACCACAATCCAGTAGTATGCACCACCAAGGTTCGCCTTCGCAAATTGAAACATGCTATACCAGACGCAAAACTGCAGTGGAACTTACTACGAGAGAATGCAGAAATGAAGACACGATATGCTGTGGAAGTGCAAAATAGATTTGCTGCTCTCGAAAGTGACCAAGTCAGCAAATGGGAAGTGCTGAAGGAAGCCCTGGTTGAAACTGCCAAGGAGCTGATCCCACCGATAAAGAGGGACCGGAAAAAAGGATGGATGAAAAAGGAAATCTTGGAAATGATGGAAGAAAGACAGAAAGTGAGAAATAAAGACTCAGATCGGTACCACACTCTGAATCGAAACATCAGAAAGAAGTGTAGAGAAGCAAAAGAAGAATGGCTAAATGTACAGTGCGCGGAAATCGAGAGATGCAGAGTAGAAAGCCCTTCATCATTGCACAAGAAAATCAACACACTTGTCGGTAGGAAAACATGTGTTTCCAGCGAATGTATTCAAGCCAGAGATGGATCTCTGCTGATGGAAAAAGATGAAATCATGGATCGATGGGCAGAATACATTGATGAACTGTTCTTGGATGAAAGAGGAGAAAAACCCAACATCAGAAAACCTATAGAAGGCCCGAAGATTCTGAAGAGCGAAGTCAAAGCTGCCATTACCAAGATGAAAAGAAACAAAGCTGCAGGACCAGACAACATCTGCATTGAAATGATCCAAGCACTCGAGGAGTTTGGAATTGACAAAGTAACAGAACTTGTCAACGAAATCTATGACAGCGGTGAAATTCCACCAGATATGTCAAAATCAATTTTTATTGCTTTACCTAAAAAGCCGGGAGCAACAGAATGCGAGCTCCATAGAACTATCAGCCTCATAAGTCATGTAACCAAAATCTTTATGCGTGTCATCATGGCAAGAACAAGAAAAGCAACCAAACCAGAAATAGGCAAACAACAATTTGGCTTCGTTCAAGATGCAGGTACCCAGAATGCCATTTTCATTATGAGAATGATATCAGAAAGAGCCATAGAAATGCAGCAAGATCTCTATTTCTGTTTCATCGACTATAGCAAAGCGTTCGACAAAGTGAAACACGAAACACTGCTGGACACATTGCAAGCCCTAGACATAGATGGGAAAGACATAAGAGTTTTAAGAAATCTGTACTGGGAACAAACGGCTGGAGTTAAGATCAAGAACGAGGTTGGAAGATACAGCAACATCAAAAGAGGAGTTAGACAGGGCTGCGTTCTATCTCCAGACCTTTTTAATTTATATAGCGAACAAATAGTGAGAACAATTGAAGAGGAAAGCGGTTTTTCTATAGGAGGATATAACATGAATAATATCAGATACGCTGACGATACGACACTCATTGCAAACTCTCCTCAGAAGTTACAAAAGCTCTTGGATATGGTGAAGGAAGAGAGCTCAAGAAAAGGACTAAGCATTAATCAAAAGAAGACCTTTTGCATGGCGATCAGCAAGAAACAGCAGCAAGTCGAATGCCCTTTGTTAATCGATAATGAAAGGATACAGCAGGTGAATAAGTTCAACTACCTTGGAAGCATGCTTAATTCAGACGGCAGAAGTGTAACGGAAGTAAAGAGAAGAGTAGCTATGGCAAAGGAGGTGTTTGTGCGTATGTCAAAGATTCTGAAATCCCGATCAATCTCCATAGATACCAGGGTGAGAATCCTCAACTGCTATGTCTTACCTGTCCTGACCTACGGCTGTGAAAGTTGGACACTGACGTCAGACCTGGAGAAAAGACTGAACGCTACTGAAATTTGGATGTTGCGCAGAATGTTGAGAATTTCCTGGACGGAACACACTAGTAATGATGAAGTACTAAGACGAGCTAATTATAGCAGGAGACTCCTGAAAACCATCAGAAAGAGACAACTGTCGTTCCTAGGACATGTAATGAGAAAAGAAGGCTTGGAAAATTTGGCTGTTACTGGTAAAATTTGCGGTAAAAGAGGAAGAGGAAGACAAAGAACAACATTCATGAAAAGTTTGTCAACATGGACCGGAGTCAGCGAGAAGGAAATGCTGGAGAAGACCAAGAATAGGATCCTGTGGAGAAGCATGACCGCCTACGTTCTGCAAGGACAGGCACATGAGGAGGAGGATACTAAGCTAGGAAGGATATTTCTCTTAATGTGACAGTGATCAATTGGTACCCTTTACTTAGTTCAATGCCTGCTGTTTTGGCATGGCATGGTTTCTCCTACACAGCAGCACAATATTTTGCGGTGAAGCAAATCATCACATCAACGCTGATTTGCTGCACCGAAGCGCAAATCAGCGCTGTTTCGCTTGAGGATTTTGTATTAGCTACCTATTTACTGTTTGCTATTTTGTTTAGGTGATTCTTGCTGGCAACCGCTTCATTTTACCCTATTGACATGCTCCATAAAAGTTCGGTCAAGAATGATACCAATTTAGACTGGATGTGGATGGTTTTCAAGTTCTTTATTTTAGGATGGCAGAGTTTTGAATTATTTTTGCGACCTTAAAGAGAAGAGCGATGTGGATGACTGTCGTAGGCAGCTGTAAAGTCAACAAACACAGCACCTGTAATTTTTTGGTTCTCAAACCCACTATAAATTGATTACAGCATGATCGTTCAAGTCGAAGCCATCTTGAAATAGTGTCAGTTATTCCTCGGTACCATAATTTCTGGAGTATAACCCGGGTGTTATACAATAATTTTTCTTATTTTTGAGTCAACTGAGAATTATACGGCAGTACTGCTTATCTGATCATATAAATACTTTGCCTTTGCACAGACCAATAACAAATCACTCGCGCTAAAGCTAACAACTTTGCCTAGTTTTTCCTGATTTCTGGACCGAAAGAGAATTGAGTAATAAATTTTATGTTCCACTTGAGAGCCAACGAGTCTCGTTTTTCTTTTGCGCTTTCTAAAGTCCAATATATCTGCTGTTCTGTTTGTTCCATTGATTTATCACGGCATAAAAACCAAGAAGATCTTTTGGAGTCGGCTTTAAGTTGTCTCTTGTTGCATTTGCTAAAGAACATACGAATAGAAAGGCTCGTTGTATTTTTCATGTTGACGAATCTATGGTCCGGGCTAGAGAAAGAAAATAAGCCTTTTTTCAGCAAATTCTAAAGTTTCTCGCAGTTTGGGTTGTGGATAAGTTACTCAAAGTGAGCTTAAGAGATCCTTCACCACTGTAATGATTCGATTGAAAGAAAAAGAACGAAATATCTGAAGAAAAAACTACCTGCAAGGACAAAGAAAACGCAGAGACTATCGCTTCCTTTCATTTGGGAAGAAAAAGCAGCCAGTTTTAAAGAGTTTGGCTGAACGAATACAAAAAATGAAATTGCCTCCGTCCAATATTTTCAATATGTTAATATGGATGAGGTATCCACGACCTTTGATTGTTTGCACGTGAAACAGTTGACGGTACAGATGTGAACAGTGTGCCATTCAACACCACTGACCATGATAAAACAGATTTTATCGTGATTCTGGGGTGTTTCAAAACGAAGAAAAAGGTAAATCCTATGGTCATCTTAAAAATAAAGACGATTTCAAAGGATGAATTTCCAAAATGAATCATGGTACGCTGTCAAGGGAAAGGTTAGATAAACTGTATAGGACTTTTAGGATGGTAAGAAGATATTTTGCTGCTGAAAGACCTTCAGCATTGAAGCTGATGATTCTATACTCATGTCCTTGTCAAGACACTAAAGATTTACCTTTTTACCATTTCTTGGCCTGGGTAAGATGTGGTGTGTGGTAATTAGTCTCTAAATATTTTAGATTAACAGATGTACCTCGTGAAGATTTGCCATATGCCAAAGGGTGAAGAAATGGTTAAGTTAAAAAAGTCAATATAGTAAATATATTCAAAATCAAAAACTGATCAGCTCTGTATAAATTGCATGCAAAATTACTGGTGAGAAAAGTTTGAAGCTCTTCTTAAAGCACTTACTAAAATATATTCCATGTTGAGAACAAACAATTACCCGATATCTGTATGGTGGCCGTCAAGAAGAACAGTACTGCTCCTAAAAGTGAAAACCTTAGCAAAGGAGCTAATTACCGATCAATAACGTGCTTGAATGGGGTATAAAAGATAATATCAGAAATCATGGTAAAATACACGACAGAGTGATAAATGGAATTCGGGAAAAAGGACAGAAGATATTGGGGGAGGGTTACGTGCAGTTGTTCAGTTATTAATTGACAGAAACATCCTGTAAGAAGTAAAACAATACCAAAAGAAATTGGCAGTAGTGTTCTGCGATAGCAAAAAGTCTATAATAAAGTACACCATAATTGGATGTTACTTGTATTTAAATGGATAGGAATCTAAAGGGATGTCATGTTATTGAGAGGCCAGCGTATGACCAAGTGGTACAAAAGATTAGAGATCTGGAATAGAGTGCAGAAAATGGCCAGCTGATAGACTGAGAAACAATGGGTATAGCCACAAGGAAATAGGAACTCACCAGTAGATTTTGCCTCTCCGAAATACCAAGATGCAAATTAAATCAACAGAGCAAGGGGATCCCCCAACAAAGAAGCCCATCAACTTCTAATCAATGAGAACACTAAGAACCAATGCAGAGAGACAGCATACCTAACGAAAATGAAGCAAGACATATAAAGCAAGATTTCACTAAGTGATGATTTATTTGAAATTTTCATCATGATTGAATTACAATCATCTATGAAACACGTGAAATCAGGGAACAGCAAAGTGCTAAATGATGTAAAGGAAGTCATTTTGCAAGCTACTCATGATACAGAAGCTTGTTATGGAGTCCCAAAATTTACAGAGATAATTTTTGAATGGAGAAAATGATAAAAGGGAAAATATTAAAAGTTCTGGAAAAACAGATGGAAACTATGGACCTAGGTAAAGGTAAAACATTCAAGTTTAAGGGAGTAGATGTAATTAAGACAAAGAACTTGTTCGAAAGAGTGAGATAGGAAAAAAAACATGGTTAGACAACACTGAGCTAAATAATATCAATCGTATTGCTACCACAAACAAAAAAGTGATACCTGTTGTTGCATAATTGATGGACATTCCATTAGGTGAGGATTATTTCGTTCCATATCGGTTATCGTGGTTCTTAACCGACCTTATTTTTTTAGGGTTTTTTTTAGTTTGATATTGTTCTGATCTCTAATCTTCGACATATCTGCCCTATTTCTCAAAGTTATTTTATCCTATTTTCAATATCTGTGTTACAGATTAATGTTATTTTGTGGTATGTATATAAATGAACAGAACTTGCAAAAATATACGTGCAAGTTCTTTTAGTATTACGACACTTACTATTAGCAATATCGAATAGACCTTCAAATGGGTTAGCCCAAATGTTATGTATTATTTTTCAAGATGACGACGCAAGAAGTGGATAAAAACAACACTAAAATTCATGGTAAAATGTTTTTTGTACATTTCTGTATTTTTCTAGATTTACTTTTATAATTTTTACCAGGTTATGTCAAGTAATAATATAGATGCTCTTTTAAATAGAAATTGCTTAAATGATCCTTTGTGCTGATGCAAGCAGCTGCTGTATATAATGTTGCTACTATTGTATTTTCTATTACTATTAAATGCTTATAGTATCTGGGAATGCACAGCTTCATAACATTTGATTAAGCCAAAAAAGAACTTAGCAGCTACAATTAACTATTGCTGTTGACAACAGATGATGCTTTTAGCAATTATTGAAATGCCTCACATTCAAACAAGAAGCCATGATTCACACTGTCAATCAAAATCGTAAACGAGTCAGAAGGTCTAAAAAGAAATCGATTGTAGCTGGAATGCTATTACTTAACACAGAAATTTTCTTCTTAAAGATTAATACAATTTAATAAGCGGAAGGTTACAATAAGAGAGGTATTGGAAAAACACCTTTACAATTCAATTTGAGACCCGAGAATGTGCTAAAATACAAAGTGTGACTTTTGGTGTTTTCATTAGAAGGAAAATGAAGCATTTTCCTCACATACGTCATAGCAAAAATTTTCTTGCTTAGAATTTCAATAATAAATACATTATCTTTCAATACCTCAAATGAACATTTTTCAATTTTCGTTCAATAGTGAAAATCACCAAGCATCTTTTACTTGATAAAAATATGATCAAAATACTAATGAAACAATAACACAGCTTTTTTGTTAAACTTTGGGATTTCTTAAACTAAGCATATTGTGCAGAATGCTTGTTTACCATTAGTAAAATGCCTCTAATATTTAAAAACCAATGTTTGTAACTCAATAAAAAATAAATGTTTTAGTTTTAAACTAAAGCAGTAGTTTTTGGAATGCAATAGGAATAGAAGTTGCAATAAGGATTTAAGTATGACATTAGAAAAACGAATGGAATGAAAGTTGCAAGGTAATAGTAGTAATCAAATCTACTGTCCCAAAATGAAAGGTCTGTATTACACAGAGAGGCAAATCTTTTAACCATTTAGATGTTTGAATTTGTCAATAACTAACAAAACTGTTTTGTTTCGGGAATTGGGTTGAAAAGATGAGTTAGCAAAAAGAGTTGAAGTGAATTTATTGAAATGAATTTAAGTTTCGATGTACCCCAGGTATTCAAATAAAAGGATATTGGATTGAAAAAGGTAAGCCCGCCATGAAATTGCAAGTGTTACCTTTTTTCGGATGGCAGTAAACACATGACAATTGTATCGCATATTTAATGATCATCTATCACTTTGGTTCCTATCCCTTGAATCATAAGCTGGAAGTTCCATAAAGAGAAGTAACCCCTCTACATCAGTACAATAGACAAGCTGGTCATCTGAATGGAGGTACTTGCGCAGTTCTGCTTCCCTGGTGCGATAAAATGACACATTTGTGCCGAGTTTCAACATTCTCTTGCAGCCTTGAAGCCAACAGTTCAGCAGACTCCCTTAGCAGATAAAGATTTCTAACCAAATCATTCAAAGCCTGCTGAGTAAACAGAATTGGTTTGTTGCTATCTTCATCACATTGATGAAAAATATCTGTAGTGTCTTCTTCATCACTAGCAGAAGGTGAGCAGAGATCTGTGTCATCAATTTTTGGAAGCTCAGTAAATATTGGTACAGGTATTTCTTCACTATGTTCGAACAGCTGAAGCGATACTTGGGTAATGCAAACATTGCTTGATTTTCTTATTGAAACCTTTTACATTGACAAGGCAGAAATAGCATTCGTCTAAATGATTGCTTGGTTCTCTCCAAACCATAGGCACTCCAAACTTGAGTTTTGCATTCTTTCCTTGTGACCATGATCTCAAGGTCTCAACACAGGTTTTGCACACTTTGTGAGAAGCCCGCTGCTTGTCTTGGTCTTCAAGTGGTACTTTGAAGTAAGCCAAATACACAATCTTAACAAAGTCAGATTCTTCAAAGTAAAGCTCCCACAGATGTAGCAAAATATATTTGGATCAGTTGAGGACTGTCTTCTGTGAGATGTAGAGGCCATTGTTAAGTCAGTAACACATCCTGCAGAGAAGAAAAAATTTGTTAGCTACCTGAGTTGTTCCTTGAATTTCTATCCAACCTCCCACACGTTAGGCATTATTTCACAAAAAAACCCCAGCAGAATAATAACAGTAAATAACTAAATTAAATGATTAAATCAATAAAACACTTCCTGCAATCAAGTGTTGTGTAAGTTGAAATCTGTTTACTTTCGTATCATAAAAAATGGTTATGTTATGCATGTTCTAAGAAAACAAAAATTTTCTTCAGTTTATTGGGAGACTAAATGAAAAGTAAATTTAGCAAACTAAACCATAAAATCCGTCCTTTTTTGCTACACTATTTGATTGGATATATATTTTCTTAAAAATGCATGAAAAGATGTAAATATGTATAGCGCAAAAATTTGATGCGATAGAGAAAATCTAAGATCAGGTTTGAATTCAATACCCTTAAATTAGTGTAAAACTGTTCTTAAATTCTATGCCAAAAAACTGTTTCTTTGTTTACCAGTGTTATCTTTGAACACCTCCACTGAACCATTTTCATGTTTGTTCAGTGTTGAAAATCACCAAGTGCCATTTACTTGCAACTTTTTTCGTGTTTTTTTCTTCAGCACAAATGGATTGAGAAACACCTAAAATGTATCAAATTAAATTTGGACTGTGGAACAAGGAAATGTAAACGTGATTCAGCTTCTTGGAAACAAAAGTTAGAAAGAGGAGACGACAGTCTTTGAAACTGTATGTTAATACTATGGGTAATAAAATACTTTCTAGAACTACCAAAAGAAAAAAGCCAATAGAGATTTTTGTAAATTCAAATGTACTCAAAATATCTATGGCGATGAATGGAAAATTTTTTTTCAATGTTTTTGACCAATGACTATGCAGAAGCAGAAGCATTTTTCCAATAAGACCACAGAAATCATCCAAATAAACGATACTGAACAGATAAAGAAAGAAAGCTCTTCTAAATCTTTTTCTTAGTATTATATTAATTTTGAATGAATTTCACTACCTTTTATGCAAAATGCAGAATTCATGATAAAACTACAGAAAGAGCAGATCAACTAGTTGCAGCTTATTCACTGATAGTACCAGACGAATACAAAAACAGGTATGACATATTTGATCATCATATTCATTGGAAATTATATCAATAGTATGATTCACCATTTGCTAAAATCTGATATCATAACTATCCACAACAGGTTACTGTTGTAATTGCTGTATGTAATTACTCTGTGAGATTTTCCATTGAGAACTGACAGTACAATTAAAGCTAATTGCCCAGATGTTGTAATCAAAGACAAAATGGAGCATAAATGCCTTCTCCTAAAATAGAAAATGCAGATAATAACAGCTACAAAAGAATTTAAGTAAGTGTTTAAATACAAATACTTGAAATTGAAATATATGAAGTGTCTTGACTAAAAACAACAATAATCCCAGCTGCCATGGGATCTGTCTTTCTCATCAAAACGAAGTTTAGGCGTTTGTTGATAAAATCATAACAAAGTAAACTCAAATCCTGAAACTAAGTTTATAAGAGGTGCAAAAAATTGTGCTTACAAGCACTATCTTCGTACGAAAATAGGAAAATAAGGATATACGAAAGAAAAAAATTAATTGAGACACCACGAACTTTTATAGGTTTTAACAGAGTTTTGGGTTTGTGTTGGACGAAAACTATTCTTGGACATATCTCAATGAGAAAAAGGGTTTTAAAAGTTTGGTTGAGAGACAAAGTTTAAAATTTCTTCAAGGAGAAGAAATTTGACAACTCCAAGAGAATCCTGAAATAGTGGTTATAAAAATCAATTAAATCATGTTGGCTTACATGCAGCAGTTGCTGAATTTACAAGAATGTACAAATGGCAATGTATCTCAGCTGCATCCAAGTCATACGAGAAATAGAAGCAAGAAGATTCTTACTTACTTAGACTTAGATCCTCCAACATCTGGGGATGCATCAGGCAGCAATCGGCTTCCACCGAACTCTGTCAGCAGCCTGTCTTTCAAGTCTAGTCCTGGTCTTCCCTGCCCTCTTTAGGTCCTCTTGAAAAGTTCGTCTCCATGTGATCTTTGGCCTGCCTCTCTTTCTCTTTCCACCTACAGGTGTCCAGAACATAGCTGTTTTGGCGTGTCTAGATTGAGAAAGTTATAGGATGTGCCCTGCTAGTCGCATTCTTTTAGTTGTTATCATGGTGTGAAGTGGTATTGTCTTACATCGTCTGAGTACTGCATCGTTTGTCCCTCTGTCTCTCCATGTGATTTTACGTATTCTCCGCGAGCAACTCTGATGGAAAACGTCTAGTTTTCGCTAGTTTTCTTAGACATTCTTCGCCAGATCTCACTTCCAAAAAGAACATTCGTTAAGACAAGCGAGTTATATAATTTGATTTTCAAGGTGATTGAGGATTTCCATATTGATGCTAATTTTTCGATTATCCCTGCCCTTTACCGACTCTGCTCTTAATATCGGCTTCTAAACTCCCATCATAGGTAATCACGTTTTCACTATACTCTATCGGTTTGTTATTGAGTGTTATCGATGATTGTTCTGGTCCTAAGACTTTAGTCTATCTTTAGTCCTACTTTTGCTGCTTCCGTCTCAATTTTGGATGTTAGATCTTGCATTCCTACTCGAGATGACATGATTGCAGTAATATCATCTTCGAAATCTAAGTCGGTCAGTTTCAAGTTGTTCCATTTAATGCCATCCATAAATTCCAGAGTTGATTTACGCATAACGAAGTCCAAAATGAGAGCGAAAACGATGGAGATAGGAAGCATTCTTGCCTAGCATTGGTTAATATGGTGCTAATCAGACAATCAGGAATACAATTTAGTGCAAGAATTTTCCATAGTGAGTATCTATTAAAGTCATCAAATGCCTTTTTGATGTCGATTTAGTTAATTGTTACTGGTTTTTGGTATTCATTGTTTAACAATATTTCTCGACGTGTCGATGTCGATGTCGATGTCGATTTAGTTAATTGTTACTGGTTTTTGGTATTCATTGTTTAACAATATTTCTCGACGTAAATATTTGAGTCCTTTCTCCTGTTAATACGTTTCCAAGTAGCATCCTTAATCCATTACTTTTTCTTTGAAGCCCTTCAGCGTCCGATGGAGTTTTCTGCTGCTTCGTTTACGGCGTTTCTGAAAAGACTTTAATATGCTCTGCCTCACTTCGTTGGTAAAATCTGTTGGAAAGTTGGTCGAGTGTTGGTTGACCTTTTAATTTCTTTACAGAAAATGTCTTAACTGGTTCGACTCGTTTCAAACGTTTCAATCGTAGCTTAATATGTGCTCGTTATAGGTAATGATCTGAGCCGACAATCTGCACCACGACAATTTCTAACATACTGAATCGAACGTTTCCAACGTTTACTGATACAGTTGAAGTCAACCTCGTTCTTTACTCTGCCGTCTGGTGAAACTGAGGTCTTTTTGTGAATTTGTTTGTGTGAAAAAACGTATTACTTTGAATAGACTGTTTGGATGGCAAAATAGTACAAATGTTCACCATTGTCTGTGGTTCTATAACTGGATGGGTAAACACTACAGTACTTTCAAAGCCTTGTACATCGGGTGAGAGTTGAGCCTTGGAGTCACCCATGAGTAGGATAATGACATGATTGGGGATTTCGCTGATTGTGTCTTGCAANGGTATTCATTGTTTAACAATATTTCTCGACGTGTCGATGTCGATGTCGATGTCGATTTAGTTAATTGTTACTGGTTTTTGGTATTCATTGTTTAACAATATTTCTCGACGTAAATATTTGAGTCCTTTCTCCTGTTAATACGTTTCCAAGTAGCATCCTTAATCCATTACTTTTTCTTTGAAGCCCTTCAGCGTCCGATGGAGTTTTCTGCTGCTTCGTTTACGGCGTTTCTGAAAAGACTTTAATATGCTCTGCCTCAATTCGTTGGTAAAATCTGTTGGAAAGTTGGTCGAGTGTTGGTTGACCTTTTAATTTCTTTACAGAGAATGTCTTAACTGGTTCGACTCGTTTCAAACGTTTCAATCGTAGCTTAATATGTGCTCGTTATAGGTAATGATCTGAGCCGACAATCTGCACCACGACAATTTCTAACATACTGAATCGAACGTTTCCAACGTTTACTGATACAGTTGAAGTCAACCTCGTTCTTTACTCTGCCGTCTGGTGAAACTGAGGTCTTTTTGTGAATTTGTTTGTGTGAAAAAACGTATTACTTTGAATAGACTGTTTGGATGGCAAAATAGTACAAATGTTCACCATTGTCTGTGGTTCTATAACTGGACGGGTAAACACCTACAGTACTTTCAAAGCCTTGTACATCGGGTGAGAGTTGAGCCTTGGAGTCACCCATGAGTAGGATAATGACATGATTGGGGATTTCGCTGATTGTGTCTTGCAATTGTTCGTAGAATGTATCTTTCGACGTTTCGTCAGGTTCGTCAGTAGGGGAATAAATTTGAACAACTGGTGCTTTCGGATGTCTTGTATAAAACCGTGTTGTAATGATGCGACCATTAATTTGATTCCATCCAATGAGAGCTTTTGGCGCTTCTTTATCTAGAATAATTCCTATTCCTCTTGCATGATCAGATTCGTGTCCTGAATACGTGATGGTCTTTCCTGAGTCGATGATCTTGCCATTACCGGACCATCTCATCTCGCTAATACCGAGTATGTTAAGTTTATGATTGGTAAATTCTTTAAGAATTTACCCCAGCTTTCCATATTTTAAAAGTGTTCTCACATTTCAAGTCGCAATCTTGGTCACTTTTGTTGAACGGAAAATCGAACTCTGCATCAGGTTCCGGGGTTCTTCTCGGATTCGCACAGACTCCGTCATAATGTGTTCTGAGTTATCATCATAGTGATGAGTGTTTCTGTTTCTTTCGATTACTGTTTCTGTCGCAAGCAGAGTTTTCCCACATGTTTCTATGTGGTTCCAGGAATGGGCTGTGAGTCCATCGCCCACCATCCCTAATTTTTCATCCGGGCGTGGGACCGGCAATGGTAGGGTTAAGATGATTCAGGGAGAGAGATATTTAGCATCATAAGTAAATAATAAAGAACCCGTCAAAATCGAACTGAGTGCTTGTATTCCTAATTATCATCATTCTTCACTTCTTGAACATAAAGTAAGTGATGAAAAGAATAGGCATATGAAAAAACGTACCATCGTTAAGCGAAGGGTCATATTCAATTGCCAGAAAAATCATAAACACAGAACCAAGAACTACTATCAGAAAGATAAAGGAAACTATAAACTGTAAGAGACGTATAAACAGTACTTTGTAGCAGTTTTCTGAGATTTAGTTTCCATCCACATCCGGAAGACAATTATGGTAATTAAACGTAACAATTTTCTGCTACTTATTTGTAAATAAAATTGTTGCTACTTTGATCACAATATAAGGCTGCTTCGCTCAATGATAATAATCACATTTCTAACAATCTACAAACAACTGTGATCTGAATACAATTTATTCTACTTAGCCTAAGAATGAGAGAAAGATCCTTCTAATGACTCTTTCAAAACTTTCATGTTTAAGAAATATTAAAGGAGGATTATTACGGGCACTAACCAGAGAAAATTGTGAAACTCATTTACGATTATATTCTAATTAAAACAAAATTATTTTTAAGTAAGAGAGGAGAAAGAAAAGCATTGAAATATTATTTTATCCAGGAGAAGCGCTTTTTAACAATGTAAAAGCCTCGGAAGTGCACAAAATAACCATGGAGAGAATAGATTGTTTTCTTGGCTTACCTTTTACCTTTTCCGTGATGCCATGTCAAGGGACTTGACTTGGGCGGTCATATCCCTCCAGAGTCTTCTGTCTCCAAACAGTTGTATTAGTTGCTTTGGTCTGCAGTTGAGGTTGTTGCGGTCTAGACAGAGACACACACTGTCCATCAGTTTGTGTTTCTCTCTTCCTCTCGCCCTCCACTCAGTTCCTCTCAGTTATTCCGAGATGTTCTATTTTCTTTTTCCTTGTAGCATGTCTCATGAACGTATATTGTCTTGTATTTATTTGTTTCATTATTTCTCTCTTTGTGTTTGCCTGTTGTCATACTTGGATGGGTTTTTTTCATGCTATTCATGGGATTTTCTGCATTCCTGTGAGAGTCTACATTTCAAATGCTTCAATCCTTTCTTGTGCTTCTTTATTTATGGTCCATGTTTCACAACCATATGTCAGGATCAACCATTCATTGGTTTCCAGGGCCCTTAATCTTGTTTTTTGTTTAATTTTAGACTTTTTAGCATATTTTCATTTTTTTAAAACCCAGATTTCGAGACACCTGCCCTTTTTTCTACTATAAATCGTCCATCTGATACAATTTCACTTCCTAAATATTTGGTTTACTTGTTTGATGTTAGTGTTGTTAATTTTCATGTTGAGAACGGGAATATCTTTACTTTTTGACCATGGTTTCAGTTTTCTATATGTTTATTTTTAAATCATATTGTTCGCTATTTACCTTAATTTCATTTACCAGGGCTTGGAGCTTGTCTGCTTGTTCTGCTATTAGGACAGTGTCTTCTACGTATCTGATGTTATCTATGTTCTGGTCACCTATCTCTATGCCTTCATAACCCTGCATACTTCTTAGAATTGTTTCATCATATTAAGAGACGAGAATTGGTGATAGTATACAACCCTACTTGACCCCCCTTTTTAATACTTTTTCACTCAGATTTTCTGTTTTCAATTTTGAT
Organism: Morbakka virulenta; assembly: GCA_003991215.1. Taxonomy (NCBI): domain Eukaryota; kingdom Metazoa; phylum Cnidaria; class Cubozoa; order Carybdeida; family Carukiidae; genus Morbakka; species Morbakka virulenta. Next base: position 1,175,543 of record RDPX01000263.1, read on the forward strand.
TTCTGCTTTTTGGTTCCAGTATAGGTTTCTAATTAGTCTTAAATCTTTACTGTCAATATCTAGGTTCTTTAACATTTCACGTTTATAGGGCTGTACTTTATCGAAAGCCTTTTCATACTTAATAAAGCAAAGGAATAGGTCTTTTTGCATTGCTATAGCTCTTTCACTTATGTTTCTCATTACAAAAATTGTGTTAGTCGTACCCTTATCCTTCATCAAACCGTATTGTTCTTCTTTTAACTCGTTTTCTATTTTAGGCTTAATTCTTTTAGGTATTACTTTAAGTATGATTTTTGTTATATGGCTTATTAAGCTTGATGTACGGAATTTTTCGCAATCTGTTGTACCAGGTCTTTTGATTATCGCAATAAAGACGGATTCCCCCATCTGGTCTGGTATTGTGCCTGTGTCATATATTCTATTTGCAATTGTTGTTACTCTTTCTAGCAAAGTTTCACCCCCTGCATTTAGCATCTCAATCATTAGTCCATCGTCTCCCAGACCCCACAAATTGAATAAAAATGTCGAAGAAAATTCTGGAGAGAATGACAAACCAAGTATCTTCAGTAACAAGCATTCCTCAAGAGGAAAACAAACCTAGCCAGGGCTAACATCAGAATAATTTTCCATAAATAGTGGACAAAGATAGGGACTCAACTTTCTATTGAGTGATATTAGTTGCATTTTATGCACATTGAAAGAAGCACCTCCTTTCCCACCCTCTGACACTCTAATAATCAGATTATTAAGTGTCCGCAAAGGTTGATTTATTCCTGCTAAGTCACCTTGTGGTCAAGGCCAAAGTAAAAAGTTAATGTCAGCATGTATCTTGATAAAATGAAGCAGAAAAATCGTTGATGTGAAGGAGAAAAAAAGCTAAATAAAACTTAGTATAGCACCTTAAGGAACGCCAAGATTTACGAAAAACGCATCAGTTGTAATTCCTTCTAGTGTGACATGCATTGACTATCTTTGAGAAAACTGACCAATTTGAACAAATAATAGATGACGTTATGTGTTATCATTTGCGGAATATATTTCGGTAACCTGTACCATCTTCAGCCATATTATTGATGTTAAATATTTATTCCTATGAATAAAGGTAGAAAACAGTCCATAATTAGAACAAATAGAATTTCAAACGACAGTTATTTTGTGACTAGAAGCTCTAGCTACAACTTTATTGTCAATTCCCGACTTCGGAACTCGCCCTTAGTGTTAATGGTGGGGCAAAGATCCCGTTGCCACAGAGCCTCAAGGGCCATTAACAAAGAAATTCTCGATGACTGAACTAATATTTCGACATCGTCAGCATTGATTACTTTTCTCGCGTGACAGTTCTTTAAATGTTTACCAATTGGTTCGGAGGGTTTGCAATGGTGTGAGAAGCGCTCTGTTATATGCTGGACAATATGCCCAACATAACACGCTTGACAACATGGACATGTAATTTTGTATACCACTTGGCTTCTACTTTTCCTCTCAACTTTGGCTTTTAAAAAGGCAATACTGTTCTCAGCTTGCGTAATGTCAAAACTGGCTGACATGGAGCTTGGCATTTTCTAAGTGCTCTGCAATAATGTTCTGTGGCATTCCCTCGATATTCTAGAAATATTTGCACCTTTGGTATTTTCTCCTCTGATGGTATTTTTGAAGGAATGTTCCCAGTACTAGCTACCTCCTCATTCTTCTTCGCAATCCTTTCCAAAGTCTGTTCAATTACTGGCTCATAAAACTGGGGAGGATACTGATTCTTTTCCAGTATGTATTTCGCTTTTTCTAGGCTAGTGAGAACATTTTCCCAGGTACTGCATGCTTGATCGATTCTATGGACTAGACCAGAAACAACACTTCTCCTATACTTTTTAGGTGCAAGAGTATGGTAGTTCATGACTAATCCTGTATCTGTGGGTTTAGTGTACCATGTTGACGTGAGTTTATTGTTACGACGCTGAATTAGCATTTCTAGAAAAGGAAGAACTCCGTCTACCTCTCTCTTAATGGTAAATCTAAGTAATGGATGAAGGTTGTTTATCTGTTGCAACTTTTGATCAATTTCTGCCGATTTTATACTTCTGATGATATCATCCATATAACGATGTTTCAACTTGACATCATCCATAATGATTGAATCCCTCCGACTCAGCCATCCATTTGCCAGCAACGGGGCAGGTGGACTTCCCATTGCTAGTCCATCTGTCTGTCTGTAGTACCCGTCATGAGTAAGCATCTGCACATTACATGTACATAGTTGCATGAGTTCTATGAAGGTATCCTTATCAACCGGTGGAATTGTGTGTTGTCCCGAGTATAATAACTCCGCACATTTGGTAATAGCCTCGTTTACTGGGACATTTGTATACAAGGAGGCTATATCAATACTAACAATCTCCTCATTTTCATCTGAGGTAATATCTTTGAGGGAGGCAGTTATAACTTTTGTTGATGTGTCTATACGACAATCTGGCACTACTGAAAGCCATTTTGTAAGTTGCAGAGCAATTTTATGATAAGCTGAACCTGGCATCGAAAGAACTGGGCGTGTTGGGACTCCATTTTTATGAACCTTCGCTAATCCGTATAACCTTGGAGGTTGGCTACCTTGCGGTCGTATCTTTTCAAACAAAGTATCATCAATTTTACTTTCGCTTTTACAATCCTTTCATAGTCCTTCAGTACCGGACGTTTAGCATACTTTCTGGTAGAAAGTGTCTCTTTTTCAAACTGAGGCAGAAGCAAAATCTTTGATAACTTATCTTCATAAGCATTGCGTTTCATTATACAAATTCCAATTCCTTTATCAAATGGAACTGCCAACAGGTCATGTTCTTTAACGTATCGTTTAGTTAATGCAATATTGTGGGAAGATTTCTGCTTTTTGCATTTTTTCACGTAATTCAGTGTTTTAACATTAATGTCTGTTATGGTCTCCTCGTCAATTTTTTGCGTTTTGCAGTGGTTTAAAAGGCCATCAAGTTGAGCGAATACATCCTTAGGCTGGAACTTTTCGAGCACTGCATTTTTTGGACCCAAAGATAGGGTCTCCATAACATACTTTGGTGGCACATTATCGAGTTGGTATGAAATAACAGTGTTTTTAACGTTAAAGAGAGGTCTTTCCNTTTAGTTAATGCAATATTGTGGGAAGATTTCTGCTTTTTGCATTTTTTCACGTAATTCAGTGTTTTAACATTAATGTCTGTTATGGTCTCCTCGTCAATTTTTTGCGTTTTGCAGTGGTTTAAAAGGCCATCAAGTTGAGCGAATACATCCTTAGGCTGGTACACTGCATTTTTTGGACCCAAAGATAGGGTCTCCATAGCATACTTTGGTGGCACATTATCGAGTTGGTATGCAATAACAGTGTTTTTAACGTTAAAGAGAGGTCTTTCCTGTTCCTCTGATAACTTAAGAAGCTTTTCGTTGTGTAACGCTTGTCGTTTTAAAATTAAAATTCTACAGTTCATTCTGCTGTGAGCAGCAACAGATATAAGTAATACTTCCGGTATTGTATCTTTAAGTATTTCACGTTTTTCTGACAGTCTATCCCTTGCTGTTTTTAGGTCTTCTTTGGCTCGGATATGCTCCTTCCTCAAAAGACGTAGTTGGAATTCATGAATCGATTTTTCATCAAAACAGCCATTCCGTGGAAAGTGAAATTTTAAAAACCGAAGTATCAGATCTGCCTTGATACAGTTATANCGTTTGTCGTTTTAAAATTGAAATTCAGTTCATTCTGCTGTGAGCAGCAACAGATATAAGTAATATTTCCGGTATTTTATCTTTAAGTATTTCACGTTTTTCTGACAGTCCCTTGCTGTTTTTAGGTCTTCTTTGGCTCGGATATGCTCCTTCCTCAAAAGACGTAGTTGGAATTCATGAATCGATTTTTCATCAAAACAGGCATTCCGTGGAATGTGAAATTTTAAAAACCGAAGTATCAGATCTGCCTTGATACAGTTATCAATAAACTTGATTCGAAGATTATTGTTTGCAACTTTCTCCAGTCCACTTTGGTATTGAGTCACAACATAACTGTCGTTTGAAATTCTATTTGTTCTAATTATTGACTGTTTTCTACCTTTATTCATAGGAATAAATATTTAACAACAATAATATGGCTGAAGATGGTACAGGTTACCAAAATATATTCCGCAAATGATAACACATAACGTCATCTATTATTTCATTTGAACAAATACCATACCAGAAAGCTTATAAAACAAGCCAGCATTCCAGACGTAGCCAAATGCCTTGGAAATATTCAAAAATATAGCATGTTCTTAACCAGAATTGCCTATAAATCTATTGTAACGTGTCACAGGATAACATTCAATGTTGACTACAATGTAACTCTATTTCTTATTCTTGTATCATAAGGTTTCATACAACAGTATAGAGCTCATTGTAAGTCCCGTGAAAACTACAATAAATAACAAACCTTAGTATTCTCTGAGTTGTAACATCAATGGTGACCATTAATTACATAAAAATTAAAAATTAGATATATAAAATTAGATGCAAGTTTGACTGAATACACCAGAGGATAATACATATAAACAAGGCAGTGAACTAAATATAACTTTCATAAGATCATAATGCACAGCGTACAGAGCAAGCCTAATTAATTGTGGTCTCAGGATATTCTTTGATGAGGTACACAGTTAATGATAACAATTAAAATATGGTCGTAAATACCTCTTTCCACCTTCCTGTGGGTAGCTAAAACTTTCTTTTTCCTTAGACATTTTTAGCACAACTTGCGCAGATGGTGACTTTATAAAAACTGACTTTGGTGCACAAAAATACTGCATGCAGGAATAAATGGGTGAATGATTTATTATTATGCATCAACATTTTCACCACCCGATCATATGACAGCGAAAACCAGTCAACAAGTCATCAATCGGAACAGAGACTGTGACAGAAGCTTGCTCATTACCACAATCAACAACAACGAGTCAGTAGGAAACATTTGAATCATCTAAAAGCTGGAACCACCTGGCACACATTTTGGCGCCTCATATGTGTCTGTAGTTACACCTATAGCCACCATAAGAGGCTTAAAATCCACTGAGAACAATCTAGCAAGGTACTCAGATTTCTCACTAGAAGACAAAGGAAACGAAACATCATCAAAAAGTGGAGTTAAATTAACTTGCTAGAAGGCAAAATGGAATTGTAAATGTATCATATATCAATACTGCTACGTTTTTTGGAAAAAAATAGATTTATAAACTTATTTAGCATAAGACGTTACTCTTTAACGACAATTGTTTGTTCATTAGAAAGAAATCTTAGATTGATCGTTTCAGTCAGCAGCCTTACCAATGGATTCTGATACTGTTTCAATAACTGAGCAACAACTATACGAGAGGAGATTTTAGGGATATTAAAAATAAGACTTAAAAAAGTTTAGACAAAATAGAAAAATATTAATATATTTTATAAATATTTTTCTATTTGAGGAGCCGTGGCTTATGGTTAGTGCAACTGCACAGTAACCAAGAGTTCCGGGTTCGATTCCCCGAGCTGTCGAGGAGAATTGTACAACTTTACAAAGAGAAAAAAAGCCATTGGTTGTCGTCAGGAAGGGCATCCGACCAAGAAACTCCTCACTGCTAATTCAAAAGTCCCTCTGAAGGGCACCGTCTGAGCCCCAATTGCTGGTGAAAAAAGACGTCAAAACTAAAAAAAAAAATTAATATATTTCTATTTTGTCTAAACTTTTTTAAGCTTTATTTTTAATAGTACATTTAATGTACTGTACCATGTTAAAAAAAATAGATTCCAAACTGTAGCATCAAGGCAGTTTGAGTAGAACTAGAACAAGTGCAATAATTTGATAATTTGGGTAGCGTCCTTATCTTACATTGTAGAAAAAAAGTCGACAATAATAGACAAATTGGAGCAGTAAGTGCATTTAGAAACAAACATTCTCAGTAGCAAAAATATCAATCAGAAGAAGGATTTAGTTAGCTGCCAAATGGGAACGACAGCAGCTTTCAGAGTGGGAGTAGGATTGCATCAG
>RDPX01000264.1:0-10580 GCA_003991215.1 Morbakka virulenta
TAGGAACAGCGCGGATATTAGGACTTGTACTTGACTGCTAAATCCAAAGGAGAAGGAATGTGTGGTTGCCCATACAACTTGTTGTTGTACGTGATCACATATAAAATAGCCGAGAAGAAAGATCAATCTCGAGATCTTGAATTCATAATAATAATAATAATAATAATAATAATAATAATAATAATAATAATAATAATAATAATAATAATAATAATGATAATAATGATAACCTATCAAATCCGGTAGTTACCACCCACACTTTTCGATGCAGAATAGCAACATTGGGATTAATAATAAATACTGATAAAAAGCAATGAAAATAATAAATAATAATAATAGAAATAATAATAATAACAATAAAGATCTAACACTTGACAAACATAAAAACATGCATGTAAGATCTTTGTCAAGAAAAAGTAGGATTTGCATTTGCTTGTTTATTGTAACTGTCAGATATGCAAAGCAGTTTACCTTCTTTTGTTATCCAGCATTGTTAAATAGAGATTAATAAGTTCTAGGTAGCTTGTTGGGGTTGTATAGTATCTCCTTCGAAGCTCATTATAATACTTTTCCGCCACATCTGTCACACTTAGATGAATTTCAACACACATTTCTGCAATGGATTCCTGAAAGGAGAAAATGGTGACGATATTATAGGGGGTTGAACTATATACAACCAATACAAATTAAACATTACTGAAAACAACAAGAAAACTATTTGACAATTCTATTTACATTCAAATTTTTATCAAGCAACAGAGTTAGGTAATGCTGCAGGATTCACAATGGCAACTGTAATGAATAAACAAAGAGGATACAGATAGGTACTCACAACTCTTTTCAACAAAAATATCCTTCTGAGTAGTTACCAGCAAGTACCAGGACACATTTATGCAGTACAATATCACCTGATGTTAAATAAAGCCATAGTTTAAATGAAACTTGAGGGGTTTGGTGAATAGGAGTAAAAGGCCTGGACCCCACTGCAGTGAGGAATCAACATGAAGTCTTTTTTTAAATCTTTCACCATGCGCAAGACTTAAAAGCGCCAAGGGTTATTTTCACTTAGTTGATTTTTTACGTTGTAATTTTCAGTCATTGAATTTGTTGATTTTCTTCCTCTTCCGATTCTATCTCCGAAAACATGTACAAACTCAGGAATATGTCACTTATAACGGAGAAACAAATCGGGTGCACTACTTCCAGGGACGTGCCCGGAATTCGAACCGTGAAGTTCTTATATAGCAATCGGTTAATTTAAGCTCCCGGCCACCACTTCACTTATTTTGTCCATTTAGTCCACACTATCAACCTTAGCCACGACCACACATAATAATAATTCTTGAGAAATCATAAAGAAACATCCTTTCATTTTATGAAATGTTGTCAGCGCACTCCATATAAATACCTCATTTACCATCCACATTGCCCCCTATAATATTTTACGTCTATTTATTGTTTTTTTTCATCTTCTATACTTTACAATGGAATCCGTTCATTCCATTCTTTGGTTTTCACTCCTTCACTGTACCTTCCTTAGCATTGCAAATACCAGAAAATGACTTATTACAACTTGACTTTCGAGTAATGCGTTTCCTTCTCTGTAATGTGGTGTCTCAATACTGTTACTGCAGTTTCAATACTATTGTACGTACTTAAATCCATTTTCTCAAAAACAAGAAATTTGTCCACATAATGCTGCTCTTTTAAGAACATTTAACAACATGGGGCTAAAATGAAAAGTCACTAAAATCCGACAGGAAATTGCCAAGAATTTTCGAGAAGACTTTTACCCAGAAATTTCCTAAAGTCCTTTCTTTGCCTGATTCAAGATAAATTAACTATTACAATAACAGTAACACCGATATTACTGAAAGAAATTATTGTAGAAAATTGAAATCAATGTTGAGGTCACATTTATAGGCAGGACTGCCGATTCTATGTTAATGAAATCCAGGCAAACAAATGGAATGCCTGATCGACATTAACAAAACTTCCATATACCTTAATTCCTTGCTCTCCAAGGTCAATTTCTTCAAAGAAATTGTTTGAGACGGACAGCAAAGCCTCTCTGAAAAAAAGGAAAATACCATTGAAAGTTATCGCCTTCCATATACCACAAATTTTGGTCTGTACAGCACTATAAAAACTAAGAAAATCAACATAATGGCATGAATTCTAAAGGTAGCATTTCAATACTAATAACTGATACAAGTGATCAGATGAATGTTAAACGTACTGATACAGGATTTGAACAGCGGAGAGAATGACAAAGCTCCAGTTAGCTGAAGCCTGGAAACTGAAATTAATTTACTGTCCATCGATTGATGTACTTATTGTAAATAAAAGCTTTAAACAAGCAACTTTTAATGTTCGCGGTGTGAAAAATGAAATTAAACATTAAATATATAGAGTAAACGTATGTTGTCTACAAGGGACAAAAATTAACGATGGGGTAGATGACGTCAGAAATTAAAGTAGATTAATATGTTTAAATTCGAGTAATGCATACTGTGGAAATAGATTTTTCGTCTCAAAAACTTGGACAGATTACATTCACAAATATTGTAAAGATAGTGAAAGAGTAGTTATTCAGCACTTAAAATAAAAAAGGGGTAGGTGTCATCGTAAATGGAAGTAGATTGATATGTTTACAGTCGAGCAATGCATACTATGGAAAGGAATTTGTCGTATCAAAAACGTTGGCAACTCATTTTCCCAAATATTGTGAAGTGTGGAAGAACTGCATTGAGGTAATTCTGAGAATGACAACATTGAACGGAATAGAGATCCGGCAGTCCCTTAATGCTACACACCAGTGACAGGATCCCCCCTGCACCTTTCGAATAAATACGTGCATGAAATTAAAAATGTCTGTTTATTTATTACCTTTTTGTAAAAATCAAGCTTTATTGTAAATATCAAAGCATAAAAGAGCCTATAATAAGTATTCAAAATATAAGCACTTAGACCAAAAAACCCCATTTCGAAAAAAAACTAAAACAGATTAATATTACTATCAAATTTACTTGCCACATTAAAACGAATTACACTATTAAATTTACTCTTAAGGTAACAGTAGAAAATAAAATTTCTTGCTCTCTACCTTGGCCATTCCGTAAACCAATCAATCGTGCAACAGTTGACAAGCGATGGAAACATCCGGCATCTTGTTCGAAATGCTTCACCAACCGGACTCATGCAAAGTACAATGTGAAGATTATTGATGACACGATTTATAAAATGCACATAAATGGCATCCCTGTTGGATGAAGAAAATAAATTAGAAAGATACGACGTACAAAAACATAATAATGATTTCTTAAAAGAAATGCTCCTGCTTGATAAATTATAACATATAAGCTACAAGTGGGAAAAAATTGTCGTTGTCTTGAAAGTGATTCTCAACCTTTACCCACTCGCTGGATGCCTTGAGACTGTTGGCAAATTCGTGTAGATCAGCTATGTTATTTACATTTGATACATTACAGAGGAAGTAATTGGAAATCAATGCGAAGGCTCGGTACAAAACCGTACTAAGGGTACTTTAAACGTCGTCTTTGATGGATGACCCTGCTTTCATCTGCAGTCTGGTCACCTGTTCCATACTGCTACCTGTCACGATCGTCTTCCTCCTCCTTCTCCTCCTAATTAGCATCACCATTATCATTAATATCATCATTCTTATCACGATCATCACCATGATCATCATTTTTGTCTCTAAAGTCAATGTAAATGTATAGATAAATGAATGTTGATAAGAATATAGGTAATATTAATAGATTTATTGATAATACTGATAAAAATATAAGACAGAGAAAACCAGGGGGAAAAGAATTTAAAAAATCACATTTTCTACTAGCGTAGCTTGAATGCATGCCACCTGTTTTTCAATGTGAATGTAATGTTGAGTACTTTGACAATTTGCCCATTAATATGTTTCAAGGAATATAAATTAATGACTAAAGCCAAATAAAATGAAGCAACACTCTGTTTACTGATGCTCAATGTGTTTCTCTGACGAAGGCTGATATTATTAGCTAACACGGCTAATAAACTTCATTAATTCCTAACTGAAATTCTGTATTTTCTGTAAATATTTGAACCTCTTCTACTTCATTGTAGCCGTTATCTCTAAATTAAAACATGCTAAGTTGAGACACCTAGCGAGTCTAAAAGATTTCCAATGCAGGCCATGGAGGAATGGTTACATTAAAAGTGGGTGATCTGATTCTATGAACTGAATATGGAATGGGGGTAAGATGGGAGGTACTGCGGATGAGATTTTGGCCATTGGGTAGGGGAGTAAGCTAGTGATATATGTGCACATAAATAGATAGTGTCACTTAAAAGGACTAAGGTCAATGAAAGAAAACTATCTCCTTTAAAAACAAATATCAAAAGCAATGACTACAATTTTAAAGGAGTAGTTGTGACAGTGCTAATATAGGCATGGTCAATACTGGAAGTTTACTGACAGGGAAACTGTGCCAATTTTGCTTTTAGCTAATTGTGTCAAGTTTTGGAAAAGATCAAGTAAAATATTAAAGGAAGAACAAATTTGAACCAACACAAAGATAAAAAGGAGTCATTATTAAAAGTGCATCCCGATCTTCGTACTGTTTTTCGCTCTTTACCTGTCGTGCTCTGGTATTCCAGCTTCTTTCGCATGCGGCCTTACTCCAATAATAACCTTTTCGTATTCTTCTGGTTCGAATAAATTAGGTACCTATGAAGCAATTAAAAAATATTTATAGTAAAAATCTAATACCTAAATACCTATTAAAAATATTCTTTAAGTCTTTTAAGTCAATCATATATATATATATTATACATATATTATATATATATATATATATATATATATATATATGTGGTGGACGACAAAAAATATCAACAAAACTTAGTTTGGAACTGTCAGTTTTATGTTTTCACAAGCTTTTTATTTTTTGTTGTTAAGCTGACGATTGTGAAAACATGAAACTGATAATTCCAAACTAAGCTTTGTTAAAGTACCGAGTGAAGAAATTGCAGAGGACACTAAAACATCCCTGCACGTATGTACTATCACCCACATACATCCCCGCCCAATAAAAATATATACATAGACAAATACATATTACTTACAACTTTTGGACCGAATCAAGTACCCAGCTGGCTGCTGCGCACCATCATCAACTTCATGGCCTGGTGTCCCCGGTGGGTTAGCGGTTTACCACATTTTGGGGGAACGCACTGACACATATAGATATTTCCCAAACCTTTAAAACATCATTATATAAAAATTATTACGTTTTACACGCCATGCATATTACTTTCATTCATAACTAGATAAAGCCATAAATATAAATGCATAACTTTACTTTCCTTTTCGGATCAAACTTGCAAAAGTTTGGCAAAATGTAAAAAAACCTTTACTTAATTTCAGGTAATTTTAAAACTTTTGATTTTGTTGTTTTTTAGTATTCACGATTNCCAGAGTTCAGAATATTGTTAATATCCTCCAGAAATTCTTCAACGACAATCTTCAAGAGATGGATTAATAAGATATCATTTAGAATGATCTATTTCCCTGACATTTAATGAACGTATTACTTTGCATTTTTATAAAACAGAAAATAAAGGTCAAATTATCTATCTATCTATCTATCTATCTATCTATCTACCTATCTATCTATCTATCTATCTATCCATCTATCTATCCATGTATCTATCTATCCATGTATGTATGTATGTATGTATGTATGTATGTATGTATGTATGTATGCATGTATGTATGTATGTATGTATGTATGTATGTATGTATGTATGTATGTATGTATGTATGTATGTATGTATCTTTCTGTTTGTCTGTGTGTCTGTTTATCGGTCTGCATGTCGGTCCAATTAATTCTGTTGTATAAGTACCCCTATCAATCATACCTTTTCTATGCAATAAGTGGATAACAGAAAAAAACCATCAGAAAGCACAGTCATCTATTTGGACACAAAAATGACAACATATGTTGGGTAATACTGAAGGAATTCATGTAATACTGAAGGCATCCTTGCATACATCCCAAAAGGATACCAAGAATGAAAGATGCAAATAGTGGTATTACACACTAATTAATTTACAACATTTTCACCGATGCAATCTGAACGATTCGTATCCAACATCAGCAACTTCGATGAAGTTTCCAGAATTTTCTCCATGAACATATTTTTAAATGATTCTGCAATGGCTTACAATTCTTTTCATTACCTTTACATGCAAGTTTCTATTATTCATAAGGATTTCCATACCAACAGCCCCCTTTCCCCACAAACACACTACAAAACACAACGAAATGATGACCTTATTTGTTTGTTGATCGTTTTCAATTGTACTACAATCGAACTAATTTTTTGAACAAATATCTAAAATCAACAAATGTGAAATCAATAGGGTTTTTTTCATTTTCTTCATGTTCTATTTTGGCTGTACATGATGTTGAACCAAAATAAATGTTCTGTTGTTTCAAGGTGAGGGAACGAGGTGATCCTTACTACAAATACTTCCAGGTCACCCTTTGGAACATTGTATCATGTATGGGTCTACTGCAAGGTCTCAAAATACTGGATTGGCGTCTGGATAACATAAATCTGACTCAAGGATATGGGTGGGGGTGTCTCATTTTCCTAGATCGGCAATATTTCTGTCGGTAGTAGAGTTAAACACCGATGGTATAGAACTGCAACCATCAATAAAGAGATGTCATTTCATGTGAAATACCATGACAATAGGCTGATTCCGACAATCAGTGGAGAATTAAGGGTTTTCGGAGGAAGGGAGACTTCTTATTTTAATACCACCATGAAAAAAATCCATTCGGGCTTACCAGGTAATGCTTATGATAATTACAACTACGATAATATTCTGTTAAATTAATTCCATTTTGTGGCTTCGTTTCTATTAAAAGTACCTTTTTTAATTCAAAAGGAAATCTTTCCTTAACACAAACCAGGCAAGTCTCGTAAAGAATAAGAAAATTAATAAATCTCTCAAACATTTAATATTGAATCCAATAAAACCATAAATACCTGAGTGTCCGAGAAAAGAAATACAGTATTTTGTCCCTCGACTCCTGCAGTAAAATACAATTTTCTTAAATCTTCTCGAAATGCTGCGTAATCATATCCTCTTGTCAGCTCAATCTGAAAGCATTTGTATCCTGACATATGGCATGCGAGTCTGTAATTGAAATAATAAATAACGATGGGTTTACTTAATCCGTTCTAGACAGGAAGTAGAACTCACCGTACACGGAAACTAGTTGATTTACCGAAACGTATAGTTGAGCTAAAATTATACATATTTAAATAAGAATAGCGCAATTTTTTAGGTTAATACAGAGTAAATTACCTTGTTAAACTTTGTTTGCCAGTTCCTCCCACACCAACAAGTAAGGCATTTCCCCGTGGTTGCCTTACCATTCGAGCAATTCTGGAAAATAAAAAGGCAGTATTACTTTGACATAAACATATGAATACACAATACGATGGGCCGTGGCTTAATGGTTAGTGCAACTGCACAATAACCAGGAGGTTCCGTGCTCGATTCCCCGAACAGGTGAAAAGAATTTGGAACTCTTCACAAAAGAAAAAGCCATTGGCTGGCGTCAGGAAGAGCATCCGGCCAAAAAATTCCTCATTGCCACATCAAAGTCCCTATGAAGGGCACCATCTAAGCCCCAGTTACTGGGGGAAAATGACGTTAAAGAGAAAAAACAAACAAACAAAAAAAACCCAACACATTAATACACAATATGGTAATAATACGAACATTTACATCCAGGAAATAAAAATATCCTGTAAACATATTTAAACATTGAAATTTTACCACTAGCTCTGCACGATGCCGTGCGAATTCCAACTGATCAGTTTTCGAAGTAAAGGTTTGAAATGCAATGGATTCACAAAGTTTTTACAAGCCATTGGTACGTTACCTTTCATCACAAAGGACGAGTAGCGCCAAAAAACCCCCAAAATAAATAAATTAATTAAAACTTTATTTTGTTCTGGGTTGAAGAGCATTAACCCATTCGCTGGGCATAAACAAATTTGGGGTGGCGAGAAGCAAAGAAAGAAACCAGTTGACAGACTTTGAATCCTTTTGGTTTCATGATAACTATAACAGACTTCTGAGAAATGTAAAGTCTGCCTTCACTTGGACGCATAGGAGTTAACATCCAGTTTTCACTACCTTGTTTTTGTAGATAAAAACCATTTGTTTGTAGTCCATGATTATTTTGGTCACAGAATAGACTCCTCCCAGTGGGCTTGCTTCGGTACAATCCCACTCAAAACGTGATTTAAAGTGCGATATTTACGTTCTGTAAGAAGCAGCGTTTGCTTTTTTAATATATATATATATATACAAAAATGTCACTGTAAAGTATTTACATTTGAGGAAGAAGAATACAGTTTAAAAAGTGAAGTAATCATAACTACTTCAAGTACTTTATCTTCTCCTCCTCTTCGTTCTCCTTCTTCCCTCCTTTTATTTCTCCTTATACTCGTCCTACCAATACTGTAACGACTGCTGTTACTGCTGCTTCTCTTCTCCCTTCTCCATCTCTTCCCCGTCTCTCCTCCTTCCCCTCCTCCTCCTCCTCCTCCTCCTCCTCCTCCTACTACTACTACTACTACTACTACTACTACTACTACTACTACTACTACTACTACTACTACTACTACTACTACTACTACTAGTAGTAGTAGTAGTACCACTAAGACAACATGTTTATTAATAAAGAGGCTATAACTTTTATTCTTTAAGCCATGCAAAACGAGAAATTGAGAATGATTCAATAGAATACCTTGAGACATGTTGTATTGCATCCATGAAGAAAACAAGTTTCATTTCTTTTGGGGATGACATATTGTAGTCATCAAGGTACTACCAAATTAAAAAGAATGTTTCAATTAAAAAATGTTAATAACGTGAAGAAGCAAAAGAATAAAAAAATAAAATTCACCACATGTGTCGGAGACAACTATGATTAGACAGAAAAAGTGCAATGTGTTTTGAGTTAAAACATTTTCTAGAGTCCTGATATCACTGCGGTTTTCACCTGCAATAGATCGTTGCTCAGGTGTTCCTGAAGGCATTTTCAAGAGTGATATAAAAACTTGCTTTAGTGAGATTAAAAATGTCTCTCTTGCACCTCATGCACACACCAAATGCTTAACTTCAATCGTGGGCATTGTCTGATCGGTTACATACAAAGTGGATTCAAACTACTACATTAAAATGTCACAATTTGGGATCTGCAAATCTCTCTCAACAATAAAAAAGCTTCATTAAAATTCACATCTTTTTCACAATTTTAACACAAATTTCTAAATATGTAGAAACGACCTTTATTTCATAAGTGGAATGCGAAAAACAAAATTAACAATATATTTTGTTGAGGTGCCGTGGTTTAATGGTTATTGTAGTTGTACCGTAACCAAGTGTTTCCGGGCTCGATTTCCCGAGCGGGAGAAAAGAATTTGGATCTTTACAAAAGAAAAAACCCGTTGGTTGGTGCCAGGAAGGGCATGCGGCCAAGAAATTCCTCACTGCGAAAACAAAGTCCCTCTGAAGGGCACCGCCAGAGCCCCAGCAACTGGGGAAAATGACTTTAAAATCGAAAAAAAGCCCTATTTAAATAGTACTAAGAATTGATGAGTAACAAAATTACCGTACACATTGATAGCAGTTTCTTTAAACGGAAGGGGTTTAAATATAAATATTTGAAATAAAAATTAAAGATGATTGTGTTATCAAAAGAAGTCAAAAATAAAGTTTTAATGCATAAACATTGACACAAAAGTATATTATCAAATAAAGATACTTACATCTGTTAAAACTTGCTTAAGTTTGTTCACGTCAATGAGGTCTTCATACATTCGATCTGATGGATCAGCTCCCATTTTCATAAAATCACCAAAAATGATGGGTTTGGTTTCAAACGTAGATGCTTCGATAGCCTAAACAGGAATATCAAGAAAGAACCAAGTATACCTTTTAGATATTATTATGTACAATATTTTCATATGCTACCTTAGAATTTTTATTTATACACATTTATACACATTTTTACACAACCCCGAAGACCATGCTTGGTCTCATTCAAGCATGAAATACCAGTTTGAGGACTGGCGGGGTATAGTCTTTCTCTCACGGGATGGTGAAGCGCTCTTCAGCCTTGGATGGCAATCACCTAGAGATGGTGTCTCAATAAAAACACTGGTCCCCATTACCTTGGGTTGGTGTCAGGAAGGGCATCCGGCCTATAAAAACACTGCATCATCATACCATGAAATGACATCCAAAGATATCCGGCATAACTGCGTAAACGAGACTGGAACTAATTTAAGTGAAGGTGTCGCGCACGGTAGGACTTTTGCTCGATGTAGGCAAAATCAGACCGTTATCAAGCTACTAAATCAACCGAAAGAAGTGATGACAAGCTTCAGACTCTGTAGTCTGAATGTGGGAAGTTTGAGAGGTAGATCTGGTGAAGTAGCAGAGTTTCTTGAGCGAAGACACATTGATTTGTGCTGCATCCAAG
>RDPX01000264.1:15342-30856 GCA_003991215.1 Morbakka virulenta
AGCTGTATGCAGAATAGGAGGCTTCGTTGGTTTGGTCATGTGGAGAGAATGGACAAGAATGCTTGGGCAAGTAGATGCAGAACAATCAAGGTGACAAGAACAACTGGCAGAGGAAGACCAAAGAAAACATGGGAGGAAGTGATAAGGATGGATCTGAAAGAAAAAGGTGTCAGCAGAGACCTGGTGAAGGTAGGATAACTTGGAAGTCAATTTCAAGAAATCGTCCAACACATGCTAGCATGTAAAACGGACGTTAAACCGAATATGATGATGATGATGATGATGATGATGATGATGACACATTTCCATAAGTAGGTCTTAGAATATGAACAATATTATTGTCAAGCTTTAAAGCAACCACGAAAATTGCAATGGAGTGTTGGTCAGGATTATTGTTATGATTAACAGTAATTTTCAACCAAAAACTATACCAAACTCGGTCTTTTGCCATTAAAAGATTAGGAAATAAAAGCAGAGTTAATGCAAGCATTTGACATTATATGGATACAATAGTAAAACAAGAGGAAACCGGTAAACTGCAAAATGAGCGAAAACATTAATGATAAAAAATTAATTACTTGTCAAAATAGCGTAAATTGGACCAGATCAAGTAATGGTGAAGGTGGCACATTGGGCAGTCAGACCGGGGTCGTCATCAAGCGACTATTTGAATGAAGTAGAACAAGGAAAAAAACAAGATTGTGATAAGGTGCTTCTATAGCAGTGAGCCAAGCAGGAGAGGTTATAGGAAAAGGATGATTTGTACTGCTGGCTTGCTTCGCTTACCAGCAGACCTCTTACCAGTGGCAGTTCCCGTTACAGTTTGTATACAAAATCTATATTCTATCCTGAAACAGTGGGTGAGTGTTCAAAGAGCAAACTAAAGTGTCGGAAGGCCCTTTTTTTAAAAGCTGTCGGCATAAAAATTGGCATGAAAATGTGCCTTTAATGAGTAATTAACTAATTATCATTAGCTTATGATACAGAAGTCGCAAATTTGACTAAAAAAACTAAAAAAAATTGATTAAATATGTCTGATGTGCCTTAAAAATACACATATTCTCATATATACTTTTGTTCATGCGAGTCAGCAGGGCAACTACCCTCGTACCAATATCAAGCTGGTTAGACGGGAAAATATTGATAGGAGGGTCGTCTATTCCTACTTTAACAAATAAAAACAAACCTAAGCAAACAATGATAACAAACATGAGGGCAAAATGATGACAAAATGCAACAAAAAAAATGAGTAGCGGGGCTGGAGCTGGAACAAAAAGATAATTAGCAAATAATAGTATACAAGTTGATCCGACAATATTATAATTTTGGCAGGTTGAATCCCCAAGATAAATAACATTGCATTGCAAAACCAGAAGCTTCTTGGCAAGCTGAGCCCTCAAAATATGTAGAAAATGGTAGTCAAATTACTCCAAACAGACAAGTCACAAATGCTCCAAATAATGATAAATCAGGAGTATTTGTCGAAGTTGTTTGACGAAGGTTTCCTTACCACCAATAAAGTTAACTGACATTAGCTGCACAAACACGGAAACATAAAGTAAAAACCAACTATGGAAACGATTCTTCCAGTAGCAGCTAATGTCAGTTAAATAATACTTATGAATACGTGTTACCCATCACTATAAGCTTGTGACTTTTCGGGCTACTCACAATATTAACTTTCGGTAATGGGCAATGTGTGTACCGCATAAATAAAATTTACCTTACATACTATTGAGGGTCGATCACAGGATGCTGATCATTGAACAATGTAAAAGGTATGTTCAGATCCAAATCTGGTATTTAACAATATGTGGAATACATTACAGTCCCATAACCCCTAACCCAACCAAAACGGGTAACTAGTGTTTTGTATAAACCACCCATTTCAAAGGGGTCAGTTTCTGTTCTTTTCAGAATAGTATATACCATGTGGTATATACTTGTATATACCACATGGCACAGCGCAACTATAACAAATACGGTTCCTTTTGGTCACTTGACAGGCCCTCTTTTACCTGCCCATTGTGTTTTTTGTGTCAGGCATCAAATCTTCATTTGTTGCGAATAGAACTCGGACGCTCAGGTTACAATTCAGCTATAATTACGCCATGGCATTTCTTTACTACAGGTTTATTGAATAGAATGCACAGCTTTCTGGAAAGGCACATAACCTGGAGGATGTACATATGCTCATGAAATGCCTCGATTACACAATAAATTCAGAATGAGTACCGGCAATGCGAAACGCCAGCAGATTTTCAGTACATGACTACAGAGATATAGAATGCTCAAATAACAGATAAAGGTGTTAGATATGCATAATTGCTTACAATAGAAAAATGTTTATGCGATATCTCTGCCAGTATCGTGTTAAAGTAGGTCTTGTCTTCTGCATCTATCAGTCTATCATGGAATACACGCTGACTTTCATGGGCAAACAACCTAAAAATTTGCTCCTTCTCACGAATGATGCCGGAATCTGCTTGCAAGATGCCTGATCAATAATAATAAGAAACAAATTATATTAGTAGCAAATTAAAGGAATAATCCATGATATGAAAAAACTACGGTAAGTAATATGTAATATAATATAATATAATATAATATAATATAATATAATATAATATAATATAATATAATATAATATAATATAATATAATACAATATAATAAAATATATAATACAATACATTAAATATACTAAAATATAATATAAAATAAAATAATATAATATAAAATAAAATAATATAATATATTATAATATAATATAATATAATATAATGTAATATAATATAATATTATATTATTTATCCATAATATTATATATTTTATCCATAATATAATATAATATAGTATAGTATAATTGCGATGGTGACCTGGAGTATCTAGATCCCAACAAGTGCCTGTAAAAAACCTTTCTAGTATCTAAAAAATTCAAAATTTCTGAACAATTATCTGTTATACAATAATAAGTAAACACGCTCTTTTATTCATGTAAAAGAAGGAATTAGAATAAAAAATGTAAATCAAAATACCTTGGACACACTTTGAAAGATCTCGCAAGTTAAAGACATAATGCGATTTTGCTGGAGTTGGAAGAAGGTCCGTGCTCATACGTGTATAAATTTCGACGCTGCAAAAATAGAAACCGATATCAAGGAATGTTGTGGATTATCTTCATTAGCCCTAAATTTAACCTCGTTAAATTATGTAACATACATACACGACGACATGTCAAATGGCAAAACAAAAAAAACTTTTTAAGCTACGGACAGAGAAAATAAGGCGACTTAAAATTATATTGTTTTCTGGCAATCACTACACATACACAAACACACACACACAAACAAACACACACACACACAGATATATATATATATATGTGTGTGTGTGTGTGTGTGTGTGTATTCTGGGGTTCTAGCCTTTAACTCGAAGAATCACAAAATACTCGATAAAATGGACCGAATTAAACTTTTCTGCACGGTTAAAGATCTAAAAATTGTTAAAACATACCTTGCTCCCACAATGGCTTCAGCGCAATCACGAACCGCCGTTGGAAAGTCAAAAAGAAATCCTTTCAAAATTGACTGACGAGAAAAAGATACAGAAATAAATCAACCCAGCTAATTCTTGATTAAAAATCAGTGTATGATGAAAATTAAAAATATATATAAAAAAATAAATAAAAATAAAAACTCCACCGCATGCCAGTGAATTAACAAAACAAAATAACAAATATCAACAGAGAGACACAAATAGTCACAGAATATTTGATATATATTATACATCAAATTCAATATTTGGATACTAAATATATTAATATATTTAGTATCCAAATATTATTAATTTATATTAATAATAGTATATTTTACATAAATAAAATCACTCAGTGACTTTTCATGCAGAAAAAAGGGGTTGATTGAGTCTTAAAATTTGGATCCAAGCAGTAGCTTTGTCGCCAATATTTCCAAATGTGTCTTGTCAAATCTCTCAACAAACCAAATGAAGATTTGAAGAAAATATTTTACCTGATCTAGCGTCTACCGGTGACAGTAGAATTTTTTGCACACAAAATACAGAACGGAGTCCTCTCGTACATCACTAAGGGGGGCAAAATATGGAAGTTGGACGGCGTTTGTTACAATCATCTGCAATGCTTTGGTAACCCTCAGCACTAAAAGTATTAATCACTAGACGTTATCAATACCAGTGCCTGGTCAAAGATATACTACACTTGACAGTAGTAAATTGAATCTTTTTCCATTTAATATCACTCTGTACCTTAATCCTTATACCTGTCATAGCATACAAACCTGATTGATAGGAACAATTTATTCACAGGACGTCAAAATTGATATTGCACATTTGTACAACTACGCTGATGGGTTGTTTTACACACGTTAACAATGCTACGTCCAGTTTTTTATAGGTTTGTATCCAGTGAAAGGAGCCCATGTTGGAGGTAGAAGCAACGAAGTCTTGCAAACTTATACATGGTGGGATTAAATCCAATGTGCGAAGATGACAATTTCCATGTGCAACCAACTGAATACTTTCACAATGATTAAGTTGCCATTCGAATAACAGTATATGAAATAATTTTACGGGTGCCAAAGAAGAAAATATCCAAAACTGTAGACAGACAGATAGATTGATGGGTAGATAGAAAAGGGGCAGTGGCTTGGGCCGGGCCTGGGGCCTCGCTCTAGAATGGAGAAGTAAGGCGACTCCTTCCCTCCACTAGCCTGGGTGTTCACAGTTGGGCCTGTGATATTACACCCTTAGCCCCCCGTGTCAGGGAACGACATCGGCAATCTTGATTGTCAACTCGGCATCATTTTTGGCACCGGCAGTTGTGTTTGTCAACTCGGCATCGCTTCTGGCACCTGGCAGTTTTATCAATCGACTCGGTTGTAACTCTGGCACCACGCAACAGGATCTATCTTTCGTAGCTGTCCTAGCTTCGCTTTGCCGCTGCACCAACAAGGGATCCTGCCAAGGGACATTGTTCTCACCCCAAACAATGTCGTCATTCATTGGGGTAGCCTTATAGTATAATGAAATGATGATAGATTTGAATGATGTTGATAATGTTACCGCATCAGGGGAAACTGATGCACCACAATCGTCGGTAGTGGTGGAAAACATACAAAACCCGACAAATCGTTACGAAAACTTATCGCTTGCTTCTTGGAATGTTAGAACAACTAATGACAGTGTTGATTCAGTCCGTCCAGAACGCGCAACAGCAATAATCTCGCGTGAATTACAAAATGCTCGCATCGATATATGTGCCATTAGCGAAGTTAGGAGAGAGGGTACTGGTAATCTGATTGAAAAGGAGTTTACTTTCTACTGGAGTGGAGGAGATAAAAAGGAGGCTGGAGTCGGTTTTGCAGTCTCAAACGTACTCTCCAATATTCATCTTGACATCTCGAACATTTCTGACAGACTTATGACTCTCAGAATTAAACTGAAATCTGGAAACCATTTGAAACTTGTAAGCGCCTACGCTCCAACAATGCAACGATCTCAAGAGGAAAAGGAACTGTTCTACAGCCAACTTATGAACGCAATCAAAACCAACAGTGACGACCATCTTATCATCCTCGGTGACTTTAACGCTCGTGTTGGTTGCGATTGGACGCTATGGCCCAAAGTACTAGGAAAGCATGGTGTTGGTAGGATGAACTCGAACGGTCTGATGCTCCTCGACTTTTGCACTGAGAACGATCTTTCAGTCATGGGTTCAATGTTTCAGATGAAAAACTCGCTCAAAACCACTTGGAAACATCCTAGATCGAAACACTGGCACCAGCTTGACCATGTCCTTGCAAACCACCTTGCTCGCCAATGCATTGATGTAGTCAAAGTCAATCTATCTGCAGACTGTTTTACAGATCACAGACTACTCGTTTGCAAATGTTCTTTCTCCCTAAAACGCAAAAAGAAAGGGAAAAAACCACCTACTAGACCATCAATCAAAGTAACACCGGAAATCATTGATCGACTTCACAGCTATTTCGACCAACATTTGACTAGACTTTCTCAAGAATGGGATGATCTCAAAGAGTGTCTTCAAAACGCAGCTACCTTTGCTTTTGGAAAGAAACGAAAGCAACAAAACGACTGGTTCGATGAGAATGATGCCGAAATCTATGCTCTCATTAAGGATCGACGTCAAAACAAGAAAGAAATACAACGTCAGGTTCGACAAATAAAGAACGATTGGTTTATGAATAAAGCTCTTCAAGCTGAGATTTTCTACAATCAAAATAACCTGAGAGAATTCTACTCAATACTGCGTGAAGTGTATGGTCCAAGGTCGAAAAGCTTGCACCAAATTCGTTCGAAAAACGGTATGCTTTTAACAACTGACAAAGAGATCAACGACCGTTGGATTGAACATTTTTCAGATCTCTTGAATATAGAATCTGATGCAGATATGGAAGTTCTGAATGATATCGATCAAATGCCCGTTGACGAATCACTCGATGGACCGTTCAATGAGGAAGAGTTCGATAAGGCGATTGAGAACATGAAGCCAGGGAAAAGTCCAGGACCAGATGGCATCCTTCCAGAGACTTTAAAGTATGGAGGTAACGCTTTGAAAAACTACCTTCTGACCTTCTTCAACCTATTCTGGATTACAGAACTTCTACCATCAGATCTCGTAAATCCAAATATCACAATACTGTTCAAGAAAGGAGACCGCAGCCAATGTGGGAATTATCGAGGTATCTCGCTTCTAAGTGTTGTTGGAAAGTTTCTTGCTGATATGATTTTGCAGAGACTGACTGTGCTTGCTCGTAAAATCTACCCTGAATCTCAACAAGGATACCGAGAAGGTCGTGGTACCATTGACGGAATATTTACCGTGCGACAAGTCATGGAAAAAAGCAGAGAACAACACCGTAATTTGTACATCGCTTTCATAGACTTTACCAAAGCTTTTGACACCGTAAATCGTCAATTGCTTTTTTCAATCTTGGAAAAGATCGGCTGTCCACCGAAGCTGTTAAAACTGATTAAACTTTTATACACCAACGTCAATGCTCGTTTAATTGTCGATGGTGTCCTCTCAAAGCTTTTTGAATACACTAGCGGCGTGAAGCAGGGCTGTAAACTTGCACCGACTCTGTTTGGAATATACGCAGCTGTTCTACTTCTCGTTGCTTTTAAAGAAATCAAACACAGTCGTTCGATCTTGATAAGGTTCCGAACAGATGGAAAATTTTTCGACTTGAGACGCTTAAAAGCCAGCTCAAAAGTCATGTACGAATTCATTCGAGAGGCTCAATATGCAGACGATATTGCATTGATGAGCGATTCTCCTGAAGGTTTACAAGAACTCCTTGATGCTTACAATGCGGCAGCCAAACGATTTGGACTACGCATCAACGCTGGAAAAACCGAAGTACTATGTATGGGTCCGGAAGTGATCTTCTTTGTCGACGAAATACCCCTGAAAAATGTTGATCGTTTCAAGTATCTTGGTAGCTTTGTTTCAAAAGATTGTAAACTGCAAGTCGAGCTTACTTCTCGTATCCAAGCTACATCAAGTGCGTTTGGTAGGCTTAGACATCGAGTATTCGATAACCACGATCTGACGATCACCACTAAAATCGCAGTATACAAACAATGTTTACTACCGATTCTGTTGTACGGAAGTGAGACGTGGACTCTATATTCATACGAAATTCGACAACTTCGTACCTTCCAGCAACGCCACCTTCGCTCAATTATGCGAATCAAATGGGACGACTACGTAAGCAATGAACAAGTTTTGAATAGAGCTAACATCGATGACATTGAAATTTTAATTGCAAAGAGTCGTTTACGATGGCTTGGCCACGTCGGCCGTATGGATGATGCTAGAGCAGCTAAGATGATATTGTTCGGTGAACTTGAACATGGCTCACGCTCAGTTGGACGACCAAAACTAAGATACAAAGATAACTGTAAACAGCTCTTGAAGAGAATTGATTTACTTGATTGGAATATTGTTGCAAAGAACCGTTCGTTGTGGCGTTCGAAAATTCAGGCTGTTTGTGAAAGCTTGAATGTTCTACGAACTGATAGATATCGAAGAAGAAAAGAAAGAAGAAAAAGATAGAATATATATTTTTAATGTTTTTCTCGAATGAATCTGTTGTTAATTATTTACGCTAGTTTATGCTCGCTTACGAGTAAAGGCTATTATTATTTTATTAATTAACTAAAATAAAAAAATAAAGTAAATAAATAGATAAATAAATAGATAAATAAATAAATAAATAAATAAATAAATAAATAAATGAAATCAACAAATACAGTAGGTAATTCGAGTTGAGAAAAGAACTGTATTAATTTCAAACTTACAAATTTTGAACTGAAAGAAGATGGGTAAAAAAAATCAAAGCAAAAGAATTGGGACTGTGAATAGTAAAATCTGGCTGTTTAAAAAATTTAATGTGACAGTCACGTAATTCTTCTGAAGCTTAGTATGTCTTTGCACAACCCAAAGAGAAAATTCCCCACTTCAAAAAAGACAGTTTCGTGCTGAACCGTGGTAATAATAAAACAATCTGATGGAGTATTTTTATTAAAAAGTAATCCTTTTCATAGACTCTCAACATGTGGATCCTCTACCAAAACACCAATAGCAATTACACATAAAATCTATTTACTGGAAAATAAAGTTACAATGTTAATTTTTTTATTCACCTTAAATATAAGTTTCAACGTAATCTCTGTGGATGATGGGATAGACAACATGCTAAAGTGTCGTACAAATCTTGGCGTAACAGGATTTCTTCCACCACCTGGAGGAGCACATGCAGCACACACAGTGACATCCTTGAATAAAGAACACAGGAGATTGGAGTACAAGGAATTGTGAGCTTTGCGACAAACAGAAACAATTGTACACTACAAACCAAAATACTATTGCGACTTAACTTTACAGTATTCATGCTTACTTGTCGCACTTATAAATAATTGCCAATTGATCAATACATGGCGATTTAAATTTTGGCCTTTGCAACTGAACTGTCAACTGAGGTCTTCACTTTGACTTAAATATCAAATTACTACACTTTTGACTTTTTTGTCAATAATTCAAAGTCCTTAGTGGTAACTGATTGATCCGCCTAGTTGTTCTGAAGTTACAAAGTGCTAAAAATAAATAACAAAAAAATCATGCTTATGTAAACTTAAAAATAAGCGAACAATGTATCTGCATGCACAGATACACCCACCCATAAATACGTATTAAATATGTACGAACAGATGCGCCATTCAAAGTGTCTTTAAGGGAAGAAAGGGAAAGAAAGGAAGTAAAGGAAAGAAAGGAAGTAAGGGAAAGAAAGGAAGTAAGGGAAAGAACGGAAGTAAGGAAAAGAATGGAAGTAAGGGAAAGAAAGGAAGTAAGGGAAGGAAAGGAAGTAAGGGAAAGAAAGGAAGTGAGGGAAAGAAAGGGAGACCCGGAAATTTATGGACTTACTAATCCATAGGTTAATGCATGGAATTGTATAAAATATCTGGAAGCACAAATGATTGGATGACCAAAAGCATGTTAGACGAAACGTTTTTGAGCTGAATCGATGAAGCACAAAAAATCCTGCTGAAACTGACGAATCGGTGGGTAGGTATGTGTAATTAGTCCACAGTTTAATATTGCAAATTTCAGTACTGGGGTATCTTTTGTTTTCCTAATACTGTACAGATTGAATCTAAAAAAATTTGGAAAACCGTAACTGTTGTACATTAAAAAAAAAATCTGAATTTTTATCTAGCACACTGAAAGTATTACAGGAATAAAGCAAGTATAAATTGAATAAAAGTGGAGATCAGGTATTATTTATCTAAAATAAATGCTTAAGTTTGTAAAAACTACTTTCTTACTTGTATTTCTTTCCAAAAGAATTTTTCTCGGTCATAGAGTCCATAAAAGTCCTAGAAGAAAAAGAGATCAACAGAATTATTTTTAATGAGCCCTTTGAAGAAATCATTACTTTTTATTCTTGTCAAATGCATGGTCAACACATCTCTAACAGGCGCACATTAAGGTCATAGTTATGTCACCTTTCTCTTCCGCAAGAGCGACTTTTTTGAAAAGCTCAGTACTTCTGTATATTACAATTCCTTATATTCCACGCTTAAGATTCATCTGTGTAACTGAAATCAGGACAAAGCGGATAAGCCATCTGAAGCCCGTTTGACTCTGAAAATTTGGAAACACATAACTATAATTTCCAGCAAATACTTTTGCTACAAACTATCAAAATATTTTGATTATAAAACGACGGCAAATACTATGGTTGGAATTTGTTTCTTTAATACCATAATTTAATTCTAATCACATAATCACACTATTTTCTAACTGGTGATAATAATAATAAGATAATAATAAAAATGATACTTCAAATGCTTACTGAAGAAGACCTCATTGTAAATAAAGACAAAACGGAACAGCTCAACATCAAAAGGAATGGAGACGTCAGCTGGAGGAAGTGCAAATATCTAGGCTCACTCCTAGATACTGAAGAGGACAATTAAAGAAGAAAAATTCTAACAATGGTCTACTATAAGAAACTGTCGTCGATCTTTGATAGTTGCCAAGTCGGTGAACATGTAAAACTTAACGTTTTTCGTACATACCTAGAAAGCATTTTTTTTACAACTCTGAACTATGGACAGTAACGAAATCCACTGAAAATACCATAGATGCTAGATACCTCGAAAACTACTGAGGAAAATGATCCACAAAGAATGGGAAAATATTATCACAAATGATGATCCGTACCTCATCACTGGTGAAATATGTTCGAGTATAAAAGCTATTAAACGTCGCCTCTCATGGTTCGAACATTTACTACGCCTCCCAGAAGATATGCCTGCTGGACTAGCTTTGAAGAAATACACTAAATCTGTGAAAAGACCTTCAGGAAGGCCGAAAACCACTTGGCTGAAAAACATTTCAAAAGAACTGGATGAAGCAAAGGTCATCAACAATTAAAACATCGGAGGGAACCTCGAAACCCCGGCACATAAATGTAATAAGATGTAATAAGATAAGTCGTCTTCGTTCCATCGAAAATCTTAAAGTACATAACAGTGAGCGACACTAAAACAGTAAAAGCATTGGGCGATTGTGAAGGTTTAGGTAAAAAATTAAATGAAGAGAATTCATGCAGCACTGTATTCAAAAGTACTTTAGCATCCAATCTGAGCTCTACTTCGCCTTGTGATATTCATTTTTCGAGTGTAGGTCCTTTTGCTTCAGGCACACATGACACCCCACGCTTCCCGGTTTCTTAACGGTAATATCGAAAAAAAACCTACGCCTTTATTCAGCGCTCGCCTGAAAAGTATCCTAACACAATTTGACAAGTTTTCGTTGTTGCTTGGTTCAATTTATTTTTCGATTGTAGGTCCTTTTGTTAGAGAACAAGCTCACATGACCCATCCCTCCTCCCAATTTTTGGCTTCTTGATGGTAATATCGAAAAAAACCCTACGCCTTTATTCAGCGCTCGCCTGAAAAGTATCCTAACACCATTTGACAAGTTTTCGTTGTTGCTTGGTTAAATTCATTTTTCGATTGATTGTCCTTTTGTTTGAGAACAAGCTCACATGACCCTTCCCTCCTTCCACTTTTTGGCTTCTTGATGGTAATATCGAAAAAAACCCACGCCTTTATTCAGCGCAGGGATGAAGCGTATCCCAATACCGCATTATGGGTTTTCAATGTTGCTTGGTTAAATTCATTTTTCGATTGTAGGGCTCAGTCTTTGGGGTTGGACCAGCACGACACATTTTAGACCCTGGCGGTTATCTCGATATTAAGATCGAATAATAACATATTGCATGCTCAGCTCAGCCCTGAAGAGTACCCTGACACCAAATTTCAATTTTTTTATATTCCATCTTAAAACTTAGATCAACATTCATTCGTGGTCATCAATATTTACAACAGGCCTACATGCTTCTCTTTTTACCACTGTGACAATCCTAGGGGCCCCATAAACAAATAGCCTATGTTCACTGCAAGGTTGCAAAGTAGTTCTTCGTTCATTTTCTGATTGTAGGTTAGTAGCTGACCCGTATGTTTTGCCTTTGTAGCCACCCCAGTAGTTATATCAGAAGATAACATAGCATTTGCTTAGGGCAGGGCTTCAAAGTATCTTAAAATCAAATTCCAGTCTTTTCCTTCTTTATTCATCTTTTCTATGCAAGTCCCTTTCTTTAAGAAAGGCCTACAAGCTTATGTTCAGCACGGCTCCAAAGTACCCTGACTCAAACTTTATGCTTTCTGTTTTGCCCCAGTGGGCTATTCCAAAAATTTTTACTCTTTTTCTTTCTCTGCTGCTTTTTTCTTCTTTGACTTAAAATCAACCTGGGCTATATTTTCTTAATCGCTACATAAAGCTTCTCCCTCGCATTGCAGCTCTGGTTTCATACTCAATGGCGTCATTCCGCTATCGTAACTCTAGTACTTGACCTGTCCGACTTTAAGTACTTTCCAACTTAGAACTTTTCACTTTTCATGATCTATACTTTTAAAAGTAAATTGGTACCATTCACCTTAAAGTTTATAGTCTTCAAATTAAGTGGCTTTATGCCTACGTTTTCATCTTTTACAAAAACAAAAACTAATTACTTCGTTTACATTAAAAGTGAAATCGACAGAAAAAAAAGTAACAAGCATTTTCTTTAATTTGGTAGAAAACAGAGCTTCAGTTTACATGTCATTTGCTCACTAACCTGATATTGCCTCAACAACTCAATGGGTGGCTGCGATCCATATGTATCTAATTTGGGCATATTTAAGTCATCCACAAATATAATAATTTTCTTCCCAACTGGTGCGCCTACAAAATAATGCACACGTAAAAAGCAAAAGTCGCTAAAATGGAAATTACTTAATAATTTCAACTACCATTCTAGGAGATACACCACTGTAGAAATGATATTGAAGTAAAGGATTTCGAAGTCTTTCTACCAAAAAGGAGTGAAGTTAAACACGCACGAAAATCCATTTGAGTCTTAAGCTACTTCCAGTAATATCGTTTTTCCAGTTTTAATATGCTTAGCCGTTGTCCACTAGTGAAATGAAAGACATCATTTAAATACATTATTAAACATTTAAACAGAGCGATATGTACTATTCGTTTAAGTATGAAACCAAAATGAACAGGCGTCTGCTACGCTAATGATGTTTACTGCTGTTTTCTTTCCAGGATTACAATAAGTGAGTCACACTAATTAGGAAACAGTGACGAAATTTCAAGATGGGCCCCTTAATCCCTCCCCCCACCTTTCAATAAAACAACAAACAAGTTAGGTTTACATGATAATGCAAAATATTGGTGATAAAAAATTTCTCTATTAGGCATAAAAGAATCCTCTAAAATACCTAAAATGTTTTTTCTCTTTTTTTCCAGCTTTGATTCGATGATCTCTTGTGTTCTCATGCTACTTGTTTGTGCTGAGAAGTTCAGGAAAATTGGAACATAGTTGGTCTTTTCCGATAACTCATTTAGAAGGCCTCTAGCTATAACAGACTGCAAATATGAAACAGAATAAGTAAATAATCAATAACAAAGATACACAGTAAGTTTTCTTCGTATGAGCATCAAAGTTACTGATATTACAGAAGTAAGAAAAGAGTTGATATATTTCATTGTGGTCGAGCGAGCAAAGGTAGCCTAATTTTCACTGATTTTCAGCGTACCTGATTTTCACGCTATGTATACTTTTAACTCCCATAAAAGTAGCATAAGTTTCAAATAATTTGATATCACAAGTGTGGCTATTTGAATTTTCCGGCTTTGTGGATCACACTACAAAGCAGATGGTCATAATTGTGTCTTTTAAAATTTTCCGCTCTGTAGCAGACAGAAAACTGATTGCTGAATATGAATTTTTATCTTGTCTACGAACCGTTGAGAGAAAACAAATGTATATATTTTAGTTGTAACATTTTATACCGTTTTTAAGCTCTTATAATATTCTTTTAGATCTGATGATGAGAAAATCCTTCTCGCAATATATTATGAAAATATACAATGAAATGATAAATGCGTTGTTAATTTGATTAATTTAAAACAACTAGACTTTTACTAGATCAGATCACAAAAAAAGAAAACAATTGGATTAAAAAGCGTTCGAAGTGGAAGAGAGTTTCAAAGTCGGGTTTTTCGAGTTGGGTAATCCATAACCACAGGAAAAGCTCCTTGCGCGTGGAATCACGAAAGAGCCGGGCTATAGAATATCAATAGTAAAAAAGAGGTTATTCAGCACTATCATATAACTAAATTAATAAAAGGAATTCAAATTAATTATTTTGGCAGGATTGAGACGAATCAGCTCCATAAAAAAGCGTCGTTCAATTTTGGTAATTTTTCTCATCAAAAAAGCCGCTTGATTTTGTTTATTATTCATGATTACCCGTATCATCTTATTTTCATCTTTATTATCTCTTTTTACTAAAGTAATTATGCCACAATATTTAAAATTTACTTATGCTCCCTTGTCAAGGGAGGGAAATAATACAGTGGATACCAACTGGTAAACAAATCCGTACGCAAACAGGTAACACACACTTCTGATGAATTACAAGCCGGAGGTAATATACGGGGCCCATGTTATCTTACCTTACCAACTCCAGTTTTGCCTGTAAAAAGAACTGATTTGTTGACAGTGAGAAGCTTCTCCATTATGTATCCATACCGAACAGTATCAACAGTTGGAACGAGCAAGTCAAAATAAGGCACCTAAAAGTAGCAAAAACAAAATGCAAGCATTCTTAACAAACATCTGAATAAGATACTGATATGTATATATATATATGAGCCCACAAAGGGCGAAACAGTACTGTCTGCAGATCGAGTATTACGCTCCCTTACGAAAGTTTGGTTGAGCACTCTATCTGAGATGGGAACCTGTTGTTAGCGTAATGCAATGCTCACTGCGCACGCGTGGTTTGAGTACTCTGACAGGATCCCACAATAACACTTTAAGCTGTGTTTGCTCCGGCAACATGGCCAGAGAGTTATGTCTCAGAAGCTCTGTGCTGCACTGATGAGCCCACAAAGGGCGAAACAGTACTGTATACTATATACTATATATATACTACTGTATATTATATACTATACTGTATACTATATATATATAAATAATAAAAATAAATCATTTAGCAAACAAGAGAATATCTCGTCAAAAGTACTAAAAGACAAAAGAACTTTGAAATTCAAAGTATTCAATTTTCTCACAATGAAGTACCACTGTGTTATTTTCATGAAAGAAAATATTTTCGATATAAGAAAAAACTGAAAAACATGTATGCTTGAATAACACCACAGGTGAAAATCAGAGCGTAAGAAGAAGAGTATTTCTTCAATCAAAATGTACGAATATGTCGTTGCATACCTCAGCATTGTACTGAAATGAAGTTACTATCTTTTCCCATGGTTCAAAGCGTCTTGATTCAAGATCTATGTAGTAACCATATAGGTCTCCAGAAGCTGG
>RDPX01000264.1:32340-90651 GCA_003991215.1 Morbakka virulenta
ACAGATACATGGATATATAGAGAAAAATAGATATAAAAATATAGAGAGATATAGAAAAAAACAGAACGAAAAAAAATGAAAAAAAGCTTTAGAGGCTGAAAAATAAAACTTTGTGGAGAAAAAAGAAAGCAGTGGGAAAAAGAGAAAAAAAAAAAAGATAGACAAAGAGAAAAAGAGAGAGAGAGAGAGAGAGAGAGAGAGAGAGAGAGAGAGAAAGGTCAAGCGCTTACAGTCATACAGCAGTCTGAACAAGACAGAGCAATCACAAAATCATAATCGAGTTCTTAGTTTTAAACAAAATTTAAAAGAAAATTAAAAATTACTAAGGAAAATAACAAAAACACCTATCAAGTACCACTGATGGAATAAGAGCCTTTAATCATCTAAATTATAGGACCCTCTAAAATGGGGTATCTTACCCTGACATCATTAGTATCCTGAAACAATTCTCTCGTAAAGGAATCAAAGAGATCCATACTGCTTTCCACCAAATTTCCACCAATTGACCAAACAAAGCAATACAGGAAAGTTGAACATATTACTGGGTGTAATTTAGTTGGATCCATTTTGGGATCAGGTGGAGTGCCTTCTTGAAAGAGGAGTACCTCCATTAACGAACATAATGTGGTCACTTTACTGATGTCCACCTTGAAGGCAAATATACAAAGCTTTGTTGTGAGCAACATGAAAAGTCCAAGTGAAAAAACTGTTACCTTAAACATGAATATCCAAGACAATACCTGGGCTTTTCTTCCTCATTCAAGTTAATCTCTTTGCCACCTATATGCATAGTTAGGTGCAAAAAGTCTCGTGTCAAATGGGTTGGGACTTACAACGAAACTCCATTTCTTTATAACCAATAACGATGATGAATTTTTTTGAATACTACTGAAAAGTTAGAATAAACACCATTGTGCCTAGTCGTACTGAATTCGGATAAATTGTAAAAAATTGTTGTCCTGCTTAAGATCCAGAGAAAAAGAGCAGCAGTAGTAGTAAAGGGAAAAGGATAAAAGGTTGTTGAAGTAATAATATGTATAACAATAATAATAATAATAATAATAATAATAATAATTTAATTATAATAATATAAAATTTATGCCCTTTGGCATACATAACAACATGGCTTTTTGTGCCTATTCATTGTTGTTTTTGTCACCAAACAGGGCAATAACAAATATCCAGTCTGAATTCAATACTGCAATAGCAGACGTAGTACTTGTACTAGGAGTTCTTTGCATGTATTGTTAGCTATCAGGCCAGGAGTGGAGAGTGCTGTAGTCATAAGTTGTTGTCATACAACAACAACCGCTTGAGCAATGTGCCTTTCCTCACTGGTTGTGGGGTGGCACTTGCAAGGTTGAATTGATGTTGCCATTTTGATTTGGTTT
Organism: Morbakka virulenta; assembly: GCA_003991215.1. NCBI lineage: Eukaryota > Metazoa > Cnidaria > Cubozoa > Carybdeida > Carukiidae > Morbakka > Morbakka virulenta. Next base: position 33,732 of record RDPX01000264.1, read on the forward strand.
TATTTTTATCTCACTCTTGTGGCTACAGTACATGTACCTGCATACAACTTACCTCCCTTGCTGCTGGGCGCTGAATGCGTGGGCAAAAGGACAGGACAGTGTCACATATCATCAGAAGTACAATATTGATTTGTGCCTCATCAAGGAACAAGGAGAACAGTGTTTGTTCTTTAAAACATTGCTTAAACAACATCTGAAGCCTTAAATTCTCTATCTCGCCTTTATTAATTATCGAATTGAGGAGCTTTTCGAAATGATTGATAAGGCTAGAATGATTAGCAAAAATGTAAGAATAGTAAACAGTTTGTATTATGAACAAATAGAAGCATTGGGCGTGGTTGAAAAACCTAAGGGATTGATTCCATAAAGAAAGAAATGCGGCAGGATTACAAAATTTACCGCAGACCAAATGACTTTATAATATTCATTTTGCCGATGATACGGCCAGGTTTGATAAAGCTGAAGAAAAAGTGTAGACCCTTGTGAAGGTAAAAGACGTCATCATCGTATTATCTTGCGTCATTGGGGGAAATAGATCTTACAATTTTCTTCAAGAAATTTCTGTCTTAATTTATTACAAGACAGTGCTAAACCAGTTTCCTTAAGAATCTAAAGATTACATCTGGGTCAGTTATTATTCTTTTAAAGCCTGTCGGCAGGGGCTTTTTAAAATATCAGTGAAAATAGATTTCCTTCAGTCTTTGCAAGTACTGGCCAAAACATGAAGTGTGTCTTGCAAAAAAAATCAAGATATATCGTTGGCTACATGGAGTACAAACAAAGCAATTTTGAGATAAGTGAACAAGGGGCATACTTTGAAAAAGATTATTTTCCAAACACAAATAAAATTCATGCATACATTATATGGAATTAAATAAACAATTCGTGGTACACAACGTGAGAATTGCGTCTATTATATTAGAATTACGTTAATTTTGTTTGAAAGCTTTTTCACTGGCACTCAAATAAACCCAGAACCCAGAATAAAAAACACAAAGGTCGTGTGAATTTTAATCAATATAGAAACAACGAAACAGTCATAAAGGGTAACTATTTTTTGTGATTGGCTGAGGAAAGCAAAGAGGAAATGATAAAAGTTAAACAGTAATTACCATCAATGCCTCTGCGTGTATGACAGACGTACCTCTGCAAAAACAATTCAAGCTGTTTCATCTCGAATTATTCTCGGAAAAAGTTTTCGACCAAAACAAATATAAACTAAATTGCGATATTACAAGATAAAATTAAAAATTCTTCGGCAGACTGGAAAATGAAAGCCATAACTCCCAAGAATAGTAGTAGTAGTAGTAGTAGTAGTAGTAGTAGTAGTAGTAGCAGTAGTAGTAGTCGTAGTAGTAGTAGTAGTAGTAGTAGTAGTAGTAGTAGTAGTAGTAGTAGTACCAGAAGTGGTAATAGTAGTAACAGTTGAAGAATAGTAACAAAATAGTAGTAGTAGCAGCAGCTGTAATAGTAGTAGTAGTAGTAGTAGTAGTAGTAGTAGTAGTAGTAGTAGTAGTAGTAGTAGTAGTAGTACCAGAAGTAGTAATAGTAGTAACAGTGGAAGAATAGTAGCAGAATAGTAGTAGTAGTAGTAGTAGTAGTAGTAGTAGTAGTAGTAGTAGTAGTAGTAGCAGCAGCAGCAGTAGTACCAGCAGTAGGAGTAGTGGTAGAATAGTAGCAATGATCCCAAAGTTGCTAAAATAAGAACATCAATGTCAGTAACACTAAGGCAGAGTGCATTCTAATAAAATAACATAAAACGTTATTGAAAAAATAGATTTATTATTATATATTTCAAAATTTACCTGGTTGATTGCTTGGATGCATTTTTTTCTTACATATTGCAAGCCTTTATCGATATAAGTGTTAAACAGATTTGTAATATACTCCTAGAAAATTAAAAAAATTGATACTGAGTTGACAGCTAAGGAAAAAACAACATATAAATTAACAAGTAACAATATATAAATCAAAAGGTCTTATGAAAGGAATCACCTGGCTACAGAAAACACACTAATGAGGGTAGTGTCTTGCATAAGGAAACCACGGTAGGTTACATAGCCTTCTGACACAAATAATTTTGCCATGATTCAATGGAGTTTAAATGAAGTTGCTATTGCTTTCAAAACAAATATGCAGTGATGACATTTATATATATACGGAAGGTGAAACAAGATTAATAAAAGTTATAATTGCAACTAATAGTTTCAAGATATTTCGATCATCAGCCAATGTTACGAATGACGTACAAGCCTATTTAAACGAAAGAGTTTGCTCATTAAACACTACAAGTGACAATGCATTACAATATGTCAGGTCAAATATCATTGTATCGCAACCAGATCATATATGTATATGTACACATATAGACATACATATAGACATATATACATACATATATACATATAGACATACATATATATATACATATTATACATGATCTAGTTAAGAATAGGGTCAGGTAGTAGAGGATGTGGCCACGATAGCCATACCCACTGGTTCGGCACATACCAGTTTACACTTGTCTACTATTGTAATTGCACGTTCTGTGAACTTCTTTAAAACTAAAGGGGCAAAAAGTAAAAAGTTTGGAGACAAGACATGTAAAAAATCCAAGAGTTACTCCTCTCTCTCATTGCTACCTGAGTTTCGTCCTTGTATTTTCCCCCGACTCTTTGCATCCATGATTTGACGTAAGGGAGCCAACCCATATCACCAGGATCATAATAAACCATACCACATCTGATATAACAAGGGAAACAAATTGTACTGAAAATGCAAGATAATTAACATGAAACAATGAATTCTAGACAATAACCAATAAACTAGAGACTACTTAACAAACACGGCCAAGGGAATCAAGTTACGAAAGACTGAATGTCGACCAACACAGCCTTTATTTAGGCAAGTTACGAACGACTGCATGTCGACCAACACAGTCTTTATTTAGGTAGGTTGTCAGAATCAATGTGTTTGATCTTAAGGATGAAAAGAATGTGGTCAGGCAGATTACTTTTTACTACTACAGAAAAAAAATGGTAAGGGTTTCATATTTAAAGTCTGGCTCTAGCATTTAGAGTTTGAGCCATTTTCTCAATCAATTTTTAACAGTAGCTATACAAGAGCTATTTCTCATAGTGGGATTCGAATCTAAATATTAATAGTAACAGAATCCCTCAAAATGTCAAAAATGAAAGCAACTTTTCGGCCAAAAGAGCGTTAAGGTTGGTGAACAATTTTAATGTAGACTAAACGTAGCTTTTGATAACTTAAAAAGAATAATGGTATTTTTGCTCACCACTATGGCATAGTAAGGGATAGCTACAAAGCCTGTTTCAAGGATATAAAAGATCAAAGACGTATATATGTGTATATATATATATATTTGTATTTTAAAAAATAAAATAAAACAAAATAAAATAATACTATTAATTATTGTATTATTTCATATTTTATTATATTACAAATCAATATTTAAAACCAAATATTTGACAATATACGATATACTGTACTAAACATTTTACATTACATACCATACATTACACAACGACAATACAGCCAGTATATGTTCAATCGATATGGCCTTCTCACCAATTCACCAATATTACAACACAAAAACATGGCTCATACATTATCTGGGCGGTTTAGTCCGATAAAAACAAAATACACCGGATGTCATCAGGCATAAGATGGTATGCTTCTCTGGTATTACGTTGGATACAACATTGGTATAAGAAGATTTATACAGGTTCTAGAGAGCTCTTGCTCAGGGATCTGCTACCATTTGATCTTCAAAATACCAGTAGACAACTTACTGTATAATACTAATCTTCCGTTCTACACATAATTCTTAAACGTGAGCAATAACAACAGTAGGCTCTGAATAAACTGGTCTGGGACTTGACTAAATACCGCTCAACGTAAACAAAAAATCAGAATAAATCCTTAAGTACGTAGCCTGATGAGTGACACCATAGTATCCATTGTACTAAATTAGAAGCGAAATTGTAAACGGCCAAGCCTATCATTAGTTTTGGTAGAAATACACAAAACTTTATTAAAATGTAATAGTGATATTTTTCTCAAAAAGTCTATTAAGATAATTCAAGACTCTCGCTGTATTATACCGATGCTTATGATGATGATAACATATACACCCTATAAGACATTGAGTGCATGGGTATACATATTATGGCTAATGACACAAGGCATGAGACAATGCGATTCCCTTGGATACCTACTATTTACGTAACAGCTAAAAGAGGATAACTCTAATTTAATAAAAATTTTATCTTATTCTATATGACTTTACATATACATCCCAATTTTTACCTGCTAACTGTGGCTGGAGAGGCAACTGCTAGATCTTGGACCTCGAAAAGCATGTGAATAGTATTGTTTAATTTGATACGTTCACTGTTGGCAAGACACAGCATTTTGTTGTCATCAAGTACGGTATTCATGTTTTCGATCCATAAGGCATCAACAGGACCGTCACAGACAATCCACTTATGGTCCTCACTGGTATCCTGATTGATAGAAAAATTCAGAATCGTCAAGCTGTAAACTTTTCCTCGGTTGCCACAGTAGCTTGATGCTTCTTAAGTGCAAAATTAGTTGTTGTGTCCATGGTGTATGTGCGTATTTGTTGTGTGTATGTGTGCATGTGCATGTGCGTGTGCGTGTATTTGATGTTTGTGTTTTGTGTGTATATATGTGCGAGTGCACGTGTGTTTGTGTGTGTGCGCATGTGTGTTTTGTGTGTGTGTGTGTTTTGTGTGTATGTATGTGCGTGTGCGTGTATTTGATGTGTGTGTGTGTTTTGTGTCTGTATATATGTGCGCGTGCACGTGTGTGTGCACATGTGCATGAGTGCGCGAGCCATACGTAATGATTTCGCGCTTTATTACTTGGAATTGGCGCGTACAATAACCAAGACAACAAACATAAAACTGGCTTTTCTACGATAGATATAATTAAAATAACTACCTCTCATGTGAAATACATGCTGCCAAATAGACACCTCCCTGACATTGACGTGCTTGTTCACATGTCGTGCATATTTAAAAATGAATCTATGAAAAACTGATGAATTTACTTTCTAAAATAACAGAATAACTCAAAGTCAAGCGGTTATAAGATTGGAAAACCTTCATTTCATTTCACTATTTTAATGCCCTATAAGTATCACCAATTCCTCATATGCAAATTACTATTCCGCGCATGCAATCAAAATTCAAGTACAAAGATAGGAAACACACTACGCACAGAAAAATACTGTTAATTTTACGATAAAATGCACCAAGAAAATCAAATAAACATAAAAAGCTAAGATTAATTTTCCAGTCACAACTGAAAGAAAAAAAGCTAAGCTTAAGACCAGTAAGGTATAACGGTACCTGCACACTGTGACGGACAGTTAAAGCCATTAATCCATCTTTCCATTCCATTGTGAGATTGTTAACTTCACCGTAAAGTTCACCCATAGATATGGACTACAAAAGATATAAAATCCACCAGTATACATTTAATTTAGAAAACTCTGATTGTTAAGTAAATAAAAATACGAAACATTATAAAGGGTCAAAAAAGACTTAGCAGTAAAAAATCCTACTCAAAGTCAATTAATTAGTGTCCAAAACGGCTAAAAATCCCCAGTATGTTAAAAAAACAACCGGGTTTTTGTGTCAAAATAGCAAGTTAGTCGAGTATATTTGGTATAGTACTTCAATGTGAATCTCTAAATATTTCTCAAAATAATAATATTTTCCAGCATTGGTATTCAGTTCAAATTGCTGCATTTTGGGATACAACTTTTGCCTAAGCCCGCAATAATTAATTTCTGTTGACCAGATGATGTTACAATCTTCTGGTTAAGCGGCTCAGATTTAAACTTTTATGAAATGTCATTACCTCGCATAGTTTTGGAAAAATTGAGCGGGGTTGTATAAAGATATATCAAGAAAATACAAGACCTACACTCACTACCTCTATGAGGACGTCATAAAATAGAAAAGGAAAGAGGCACAGAACATTTCACCAAGATAGAGAAGTCTATCTCTATTACATCTTTCCTCAGACATTTTATTATGTAAGCGTTCATTTATAAAGGACTAAAGCTTTTACGCCCTTACCCGCATTTTTAGCCCCAAATGACTTAGAATTCGAAATAATAGTTTTAAAAAATTTTCAGTGTTTATTTTACTGTTGACTGGTTTGTGTTTCTTACTGACTATATTCATTAGGAGCTTTTAAGTATAGTTACCATACCCATTCAATGTTTGTATGTCTTGAAGCTAAACAAGCATCGGATTACCACCTGTAGTTTTTTTCTTTTTGTTTGTTTAATTACGGGGTTCCATATGTTAATATTTTTACATTCGGCCAAATTTCTGGTGTACATATCCTTCGGCACGAATTGGTGAATTTCGTGCCTATTTTGGCTGTCTATTACTTTCATATTTTTTACTACTAATACCTAGAACCCTTTTAGTAAATAAATTGTTTCAAATCGTGCTCCTCTGATAAATTCTATACCGTCACTTGGCCACAGTGGATCCGATCTTCTTGAAAATTATCTACAAAGCCCAAATGTAGTACCTAAAAGGCCACGCTCAAAGTACCTAAAGATGCTACGTAAAAACAGTTCTTACCTAATTTACATTGTTTTGTTCAATATCAGCCAACGATAAACACTTTTATTTTCACGTTTTGCACGCATGTCATGTCACTACCGTAATCAACGGCGTGCGTTAAAATCGATAATGACGAAGTCCTAAATTTTTTTGCAGTCATCAAAGATCACGGTCTGTTCAGTTTTCTCTCATTAAAATCCCGATCTAGTATATGTTATTGCTTGCTGTTCATTTAATTTTATTTTGAAAGTATGTTGTTTTCCTGTATCACATTTCCTGTTGGTATCTGCGAACTGTGCTACTCCTCAAATATCTCCATGACTATTAATGTGACCTAAAATTATTATTTCTTTTTTTTATCGTATTTAGTAAATATCATAAAATGTTTGCGGATGATATTGTGATCATGAACACAGGGAAAGGACAGGCTGAAGAAGAGCTGGAAGGATGGCGAAATGCACTTGAGAAACGTGGTTTAAAAGTGAGCCGAGCAAAGACGGAGTACCTCTGCATAAACAAGAAAAGAGACTTACCACCAATTAAAATCGGTCATGATGATCTCCCAGAGGTAGAGAATTTCAAGTACCTCGGGTCCACCATTGAGCAAAGTGGCGATTGTTCAAAAGAAGTGAAGAAAAGAATCCAGGCAGGGTGGAGCAACTGGCGGAGCACGACTGGAATTTTGTGTGACAGGAGAGTACCCGTCAAAGTCAAAGGAAAATTATACAAAACAGTACTAAGGCCTGCAATGCTGTATGGACTAGAGACAGCTCCTCTAACCAAGAGTCTTGAGAAGAAAATGCAAACAGCAGAAATGCGTTTGCTAAGGTGGTCCCTTGGAGTCACAAGAAAGGACATGATCAGAAATGAAAGGATCAGAGGCACCATCGGGATATGTGACATCGCAGGAAAGCTGAGAGAGACACGGCTAAGGTGGTATGGACATGTGCAAAGGAGGGAGGAGGATCACATTGCTAAACAGGTGCTGAACATGGAGCTGCCTGGCAAGAGAAAGCAGGGAAGGCCAAGGAGGAGATGGAAAGACTGTGTGGGAGATGACATGAGGGAACTTGGCTTGACCGAGAAAGACGCACGTGACTGACTCAAGTGGAAGAAGTCAATTCGCTGTGGCGACCCCTGAAAAGGGAAACGCCGAAAGAAGAAGAAGAAGAAGAAGTAAATATCATAACACTTTTCAATTTGGTTAAGATTAATACCCTTAAATATGTAATATTTTTAAGTTTTTAAGGGGCTTTTTGGATTCAAATTGCTTTATGTGTTTCTGAAATGCTCTTTGTTTTTGCCTAAAAGAAGAGACCATTGGTTTGGAAAATGATATTCTGAAGAAAGTTAATCCAGTACATAAAACAACAGCAATAAAACAAAGTGTCAAACAGGAACTATTGCTTATATACTTGTTTTTATGTCTTTTCACAACTTAACAACATCAATGAATCATGCCAACTCAATAAAAAAAATCAAGGGCTAGGAACTAGTAATAAAATATCACTCAGTAGTGTTTGTTGATTCTTTCATTAGCAATGGTCAATGAAAAGTGTATTTACTTCTCGACTTTCATTACTAGTTGACCTTGGCTGCATAAACTGAAAAAATAGCCAAAAAAAAGCGTACACTTATATAACACTAAGCATAGAAAGCTGAACAAGAAACTAACCTTTGGATTCATAACAAATGTGTGGACTGGGAGATAAAACGGATTTGATTCGCCACTTTTATGTAAGCTGTGGAGTGCATCTTTTAATGCCTGGATTAAAAAAAAATACGTAAAATAAATAATTGTACTAATACGGAAAAACTTGTTTTCTGTTTAGTAATAAGAGTGCCTCAGTTACTTTGTACAACAAGTACCATTGTCTGCTTTGGTTATGTTAAATACCGACTAAAATTTTTTTGAGTATTATAGCAAGGCAAAGTTCACATCAAAAAAGAAATTAAAGGAAATTAAAAGATTAAATAAAAATACAGTTGGGTTAGTAAGAAAAGTATGAGAGTCAGCAATAGAGACAAAACTGAAACCAAATCCATTTCATTCTTCGTTTAATATATCTATACAAGCAATAAATATTACTAGGCTGAACATTGTGAAAGCTTTTATCATAACTTACCCTGTAGCTACTAGTTTTTCCCCCTCCTGTAGGACCAACGCACATTACTCCATGGCGAACCAGCATTGTTTCAAATAGCTGAATCGTCTTTCTAACCATAGCTGGGATAGCCTGTAAAATAAAATTGAATGCGTTTAGCTGTAAATTATGTCTATACCAATCAGTAGAGTTTTCATGCTTTATACATAATTCTGGCCAAGAAATTCCTCATTGCCAAATGCAAGTCCCTATGAAGGGCACCGTCTGAGCCTCAATTGTAGAGGAAAAATGACGTGAAAAACAAAAAAAACCTCACACAATTCTGGACGCAAAACTCGTTTGCTAGATAAGTAAAGTTGCGGTTATACAGAACTGCATTGAAGAGCCAGGTGAATTTAACAATTTTGCAATGAAAATACAGCATAACATGTACCGTACAAAGAAAAATGCATAAATTCAAAGAAAACGAACCCTTGTATTGTTTCGATTGCAAAAATTCTAGTCCACAACAGTTCTTTAAATACAATTGCAGTTACTACCACCAATGTCAAGGTCACGTTAACCTTACCCTTTTTGACCTTTGCTTATTAATGAATGGGCGATGTTAAACGGAGGCATATTTTCCTCCTATTATGCATATTCATTAACAAGCAAAGGTCAAAAAGGGTAAAGATAATGTGACCTTGACATTGTTGATAGTAACTGCAATCATGTTGACACCGTTGATAAAAACAAACATACACATGCTAATATCAAAATCTTTACATTGATTAAACTTCAGCAAAATGGGGGTAAACAACGAGATGATCTCATATTTAACACTCCATAATGGCTTTGGCTAGAAGCGATTTACGTTTACGTATATGGATTTAATTAAGTACATAAGTACGCTTGCGGGTATATACGTCTGTATGCATGTACTTAAGTAAGGGAATATAGCTGTGATTTATAGCACAAAATGAAATCGGCAAACAATGTAAAATGCTATGGCAGGTGTAACCATTTAACCCTGGCAAGGAAGACAATGTAAGGCCGTCATCTGAACATAGGTAACAAATGGCTTTAAACAATAGTAATTCAATATTCTTTTGTTACGTAAAACAGCAGCTAACCAGGAAACTAAGAGTAGCGTGACTTTTTACAGGCAGGTCAAAAACCGGAATCCTACGTCTGCTTTCATCAAACAGGAGGTATTGCCCTTAAATTCTACTTTCTTAACACTAAAAATGATAATTAGTCAGGTGCTACAATTTATTCCAATATACTTCAACAATGATCTAAATTTTAAATCACTCACATGGATGGATTTTTTCTAGCATTTAAGTTCAGTCCATTTGTGACAAGCGAACCTCGATTCCAAATCTGGATGCAGCATTTAATGATTATTATCACTATGTATTCAAAGTTTGTCAAAATACGTCAAGATAAATCTGATGCTTCGTGGCTGATTTCATTGAAAACGCCACAGCAACAGAGCAGTTCCTTTTTACAAGCGAAATTCTTGATAGATTAGAAGTTAAATTAAAACCTGTGTTTCAAAAATACAGTCGGGAAGTATCTGGTGGGGACGTCCGGTCAGGTGTGTTTTTGGTAAATGTCAGTCGGGGATCTGTCCAGTCAGTAGAATGTCCTGGTACCCTGCCTTTTAAAACAAAAGAACATCAGATAAATAACGCACTGCCTATCACGAAAACTTTATAGTGACCACTGGGGCTCTAAAGCAAGATTCTAAAAGTGCCATAATCAGTAAAATAAATCATAATAATTACTATTTCTTTTGAGTGTCGTGTAATCACTGCTTCTCTGGTCTTTAATGAGGCAACGTAAAGATGGCTGATAGAAGCAAATTGTATTCTATTTTAAATACAAGACTTTAGTTAGCATCATTTATCATAAAATATCATTCAATACAGAAAAAAGAAAGTAAATAACCTGTAAGTTAGCATTAGTCAAAGCATCTTCGATTGCTTTCTGAAGTGTGCCATAATCATGACTTGGAATCTCAACTCCTGGAAACAGATCTTGAAGGATGGCCTGCAACAAGATCCGAAGCAAATAGCATTACAGCAATAAAGAAAAACAAAATACTCATAACCTGCTCGGTACGCTGTGGTTAATATTAATATCTATGAACACCGTCCCCCTCAGAAGGTCACTGTGTGCATTCTAGAAGATTCGTCCTTGGTAAGTCTAATACACAAATGGGGCAACCAAATAATAGAAAAAAAATCAACAATGACCCGTTTTTACTGAGTAATCATATTTGAAAAGTTTAAAAGTTTTGCGATACAAGTTAAAATTTCTCTCAGCTACAAATCAAAACTTAATATACTCTGTGAAAGTATTATTCATGGTTAAATTTATGATAAAAACGGGGTGCCGTGTCCAGTCAAAGAAAGAAGGTGGAAACTAGCAGGTCTTTCAATGAAGCTACCACAAATACGGCATGCACACTACGCTCTCTCTTGTAGACCTAAAGCTGGAAGGAAGAAACGAAGCTGGCCTTTGAGAACCTGGCCAAACAGATTTCAAGAAGCCCGATGTTTATGTACCGGTCGAGCTTCATCTGACGATCGGGTCCGCTGGTGCCACCTTGTTGTCCGATGTCCCGCAAGGATTAGAAGACCTAAGGCCTAACGTCATGTACATCAATTTTCAAAAGCACGTCTTATATCCTCATGCATAGTCTTTAGTATTTATTGGCGTTTACATTCTCTCCGTGCATTGCTATCAGATGAAAATTATTGCGATTTTTCAAATTCGCGTTCCACACAAATTAGCCGAGTTGACAATTCTGCTTCAAAATGGAAAATGCCATTTAGAAATTATTCTCCGAAAAAACCCCAGCAATTTTAACTTAGTTGGGGACTACGGTTTCTTTGCAGTGAAAATTGTTTTTTGAATAGGCCTAAGTTAGTGTGGGCAAAGCCCAAGCATCCCGATTTTCAAAACCTAATCACAAGAAAACGCCTACCGCTTACCGCTTACTGCTGCCTGCCGCTCTCTCACCACTTACCACTTCACACATTTCTGAGGTTCTGGGACTTCATTTTCCCTAAATATAGCTTATTTGTATCTCTTTGATAAACAAAACAACTGCAACAGCTGCGAATAATCTACTACTTTAAACGTAAGTAGCTTATAAAGGCGCTCAGTGTACAATTATTTTTACTTTTTCGTCACATATATCATTAAAAACACCAGAATGACTAATCCATAAGAAAAATAAGCGAAAACCCCCCTTAAAATGTGTTCACCATTACCTAAGATGTTTATTTTGGGGTTCTTATCTGTAGAATTCTTTCATATCAAATTCATCCTTCTTCTCCATAAAATTAATCGATATTTTTCAAAAAGACCGTTTACGTTTGGGTGTTTGCTTACTTTCTAAATTGTCCTTAATCGTTGGAATACTTCAGTGGTCATTTACGCATACTCAAGATTAAATCACGTTTTCTTTGGGACGTTTACGTAAATCAATGTGTGTAAATCAATCGAAAGGGACCCTATTTATATAGCATTGTAGCCCGTTATCCTTATTTGCATAAAGAAACACATTTGGCTACTAAATTGAAAGAAAATTGTCCCGTCACTGGTGCAAGCAAGGCTGCAGTACTTCAAATATCCAAAATAGATTGCAAAGTTCTAACGTGGAATCAAGATTCATTTAAAAAGAAGCAATGAAATTAATTTCAATTCTCGGAAATCAAGCTTAAGACGGTCAGATCAAAGGAGGAGCCGTGGCTTAATAGTTAGTTCAGTTGCACAGTAACCATAAGGTTTCGGGTTCGATTCCCCAAGCGGGCGAGGAGAATTTGAAACTTTACAAAAGAAAAAAGCCATTGGTTGCCGTCAGGAAGGGCATCCGGCCAAACAAAGTATCTCTGAAGGGGACCGTCTAAGCTCCAATTACTGGGGGAAAATGACGTTAAAACTAAAAAAAAATGAGTAAAAAAAATACTGTTAGACCAACTGGCAACTGGTAAAAATTCTAAGTTCCTTACTATACAAAAACATACTCAAGAGAGATAAAACATAAACCCACCTGAAATAAAGCAGCATCTTGGGACAAAAATTTGGGTAAGTTACTGTCTCTTAATGCTCTGATCAGAACAATATTTTCGCCAAGGTCTGGGTTGCCACGTTTTAAGGACCCTGCCATAACAAGGACTGATTTTACAGCTCTCATACCAAAATCGTAATGATCCTGTTGTGACAATTGTTCTGAACAAAGCCGGTACATTTGCACCATTTTTCTTGCCAACGTTTTTGATGACTCAAATCCTTCTGAATACAAGATGACTTCCGCAATAAGACCTAACATCACAATAAAAAATTGTCAATCAAGAAATACATAATAGAGTATTGTCTGTCAAGAGGTGGTTTCAAGGATTCTGTTTCTCAAGGTCTTAGTTAGTTCTCCAAGTAACAGAATTTACAAAACATGTAAATTCTGAATTAAACATTATATGGCAAAAACAGAGCTGTTATATGCTATAGTCTTTGGTGGCAGATTCAGCGGTAGTTTCAACATACGTTACGGCAATAAAAGCTCTGGCCATTGATCTATCTATCTATCTATCTATCTATCTATCTATCTATCTATCTATCTATCTATCTATCTATCTATCTATCTATCTATCTATCTATCTATCTATCTATCTATCTATCTATCTATATATAATCAACTTTATCGCATAGTCTTAGAAAACGCCACTATTGATGGCTGACTAGTTTCAGCTGTATACTAAATATTTGTTAGCAAAGTAGCATTTGAAGTGTTACAAAGCTATGTAGTAAAACAACGTTGTAAGCCCAACATTTTATGCGCTTACCATTGGATTACAAGACAAAGGTTAAATAGAAAAATCACTTACCATAATTAGGCACCATCATAGCCATTGGGCGGAAAAGTGCCTTTAAGTTATCAGGGAGCTCTGTTCGTCCTGCATACCCAGGATTCATCGTGATAAACGCTGCACAAGTTGGAATAAGCTTGATCTCTCGTCCCTCAAACATAAATCTTGCCACCTGTAGTTTAAGAAAGTTAGCATCTACTGATATTATATGTACCAGAGTTTTTATTTACAATGGCAATATTATGTGAGGATCCTCTTTTCCACTCTCCCAAAGCTAAACTAAGCCAAATTCTAAAAACATCAAGCTGAAGGCAAATAATAACAATAACAAAAAACCCAAGAATCTACTGTAGTACACAAAAGTTTATTCGTTTTTTTTTGTATTAACAAGAATACATCATAAGTAATTTTTTTGGGGGGGGAGGGGGGAGGGTGTCAAGGGGTTTAGTAATGGAAATACAAATTAAAAATTAAAACTTCTACTTATTTTGCATTTGTTTTTACAATTAGACCCTCCTAAAATAACTAAATGTGCTACCTAACCTAGCAACAATGCACTCCTTTTGTTAAAAGCTGGCAAGGAATATGAATCGATGAACTCTTTAAGAAGATCAGCAGAAAATTGAATCCAAAGGCAGGGTTTTTAAAAAAAAAGCAAGCGTACAATAACATACGCTCTCACAACATTTTTATTTAACTACACGACTTAAAACTTAAATAGAACATCTTTGGTATATACATAGTTATATGGTAACTACAAGTTCTTTTCTCCTCATATTTATGACGATATTTTACTGAACTATAAGGAAAAAAATTATAATATAGTATATTTATGATAATAATATAATATAATATAATATATTATATTATTTTTTGTATAATATACACTATGACAAAACATTAGTGCTTCGGAACAAAGTTAAATGGTTGGCTTCTGGTACAATGATTTGAATTTCAATTTTTCAACAACACCAAAGCAAGAATCATTTCTTTTGTACGGAAGCCAAAAGAACGACAAACCAATTTAGGCAGATAGAAAGAATTATGGCATTTTAGAAGCCCTAGTTTTCCAAAAATACCAGGCGACCGACAAAAACAATTTCCAATCAAACGCAAATTACTCAGTTTACAAAGTAACACAATACAAAAAAATTACTTAGCTATTACTTTCACGTTAAAAATAGTATCTAAAATAAATAATATCTAAGATAGTACCTTTGCCATCTTGGCATTTCTTATAGTAAGCAGCTGTTGTGCAATTACAGATAAGACTTCGATATCAATTCGGTTAAATTCATCAAAACAACACCATGCTCCTGACTGGGCCAAACCACTAAAAAATCGGCCCATCATCTGAAAAACAAATAAAAATCAAAACCAAGTGAGTCCACGTATTCAAATAAGCTGGCTCACTTAAAATAATTCAATTGTTTGAATAAAAAGGAGAGGAAATTTCTAAAAAGAGTTCCATAAACATTTACACGACAAATGCAACAATAATGCAAGCCCTGGAGCTATTACCTCTTAGATCATTATCACACTTCAACATGAACTCCATGTTCTCCAAACATAATTATCAACCATCACTTATCTCGCCTCCAGTCCCAATCGCTCTCGTCAAAAGATTTGCGCTTAGTTGTTTTAAACATGTTCCCTGGCCAATCATATTTGTCGAAATAAGGGCATCTGTTCGATACGCATTGGCTACAAAACCCTGCAAATATCGTTAACGGTCCTGGGTACAATGACCTTAAT
The DNA here is from genome assembly GCA_003991215.1 of Morbakka virulenta. NCBI lineage: Eukaryota > Metazoa > Cnidaria > Cubozoa > Carybdeida > Carukiidae > Morbakka > Morbakka virulenta. The sequence continues at coordinate 49,086 of RDPX01000264.1, forward strand.
AGCAATTTTTCGTAATAATTTATTTTTTAAGAAGGCCATTTACGTTTGGGTGTTCACTTACTTTCCAAATTGTCCTTACTTGTTAGAATACTTCAGTGGCCATTTACGCATACTCAGATTACATAACGTTTCCTTTGGGAAATTTATGTAAATATGTAATTCAATCGAAAAGGGCCATATTCATATAGCATTGTAGCTCTTCATCCTTATTTGCATAAAGAAACGCATCTGTCCCGTCACTGATGCAAGCAAGGCTGGAGCACTTCAGCACATCAGTACTTCAGCTATCCGAAAGAAATTCTAAAATTCTAACGTGGAATCAAAAGAAATAAGAAGCAATGAAATAAATTTCAATTTCTGGGAATCAAGTTTCAGACGGTCAGACCAATGTAGCTCACAGAAGCCGAGTCTTTTTCTCTCAAATTCGAGTATTGTATGACCATCACTATAAATAACTAGCAATAACGTTGTCTGATCTAAACTGTCATTTTTTGCTTTTCTACTGCATGAGTTATCTACATTAGAAGCTTATAATTTACATTAAGAATATCCCAACACAATTAATAATGGTAATGAACTCCATTTGTATCATGGTTTCTTTTCGAGTAAACTCACCTTAAAGTCCAGTCCTTCTGAACAATTAAAGACTACGCATTGTTTTGCTAATGCTTTTGCCAAGTCCTTTATTCAAAAGAAAAAAAATTGAATTTCAAAATATTGCATATCCCAAATGAAATAATGTAGAGTCTGTCCCAAAGCTACCACAGGCAATTAAAAAAACTAAAGCTTTCAAATTTCAAGTTGCTTCTAAAATGCTAGAAAACTGGTATACTAACATATGTCCTTTTTTAAGTACCTGACTAATTGCTTAAGACAGATATTGTTCCTTCCAAGCTATCGAACTACATAACATGACTCCTTTTATTAATGTAGCCTTATTAAAAAGGGAAAAAAGTCTAACAAGCAATTGCAACAGATGGTCAGCATTTCAATTTGACAGACCATATCTGTATACAATTAAACTGTTCTACAACAAAAAGCAGCAGCAGCAACAACAACAACAACAACAACAATTACTACTAGTACTGTTCTATTGTTATTACTACTTCTACTACTTTTTACTACCAGGTATTGTACTACTACTATTTCAAGTACCACTGTTATCCTACAACTGCTACTACTACTACTACTACTACTACTACTACTATTACTACTACTATTACTACTACTACTACTTTTCTACCCCTCAACTTTCTTCTTATACTTCTCCTTCTCTTCCTCTTCTTCCTCCTCCTTCACCTCCTCCTACTACTACTACTTCTACTACTACTATTACTATTACTACTTTTCACTTCCGGTAACAAAACTAATACCACCACTACCACTATTACAACTTTTCCTTTTAACTCTGTTAGCTACTCCTCCTCCTTCTATTGTTACTACTATCATTATCACTACTATTCATTGTTACTATTACTTCTACTCTTACTGAAACAAATACTATTATTATAACTACTTCTACCATTGGTTTTACTGAGTAGCGGGCATTAAGTAAAGATCACTTTAACTACCGATTAACTAAATTATTAGGAATTACTCGGTATTTATCAATATTTAATAAGATATTATGTATCACTGTATAAGAATTACATCCAAAACCTGAAAAAATATTAATGAACGGGGCAGAAAACTTAAGTTAGCTGGCTATGATACCACCAAACTATTATAAAGTGGTCATTTTCCAATTACATTTGGGAATTTTTTGATGTACAACACATTCCATCGAATCCCAATGACTACAGAATGCAGTTTGTAACACAGGCGGCAATGGAGTGAACATTTTCCAATTATATTTTGTAAACTTTTGATGCATGACGGATTCCATTGATTTGTAATAAAAAAATAGTGCAAGCAGTCATACCGAAGAAGCAATGTATAAAATAACATTTCTGAGGATTCCTTTGTCGGAGATACAAAGGCACATTTTTCATCATAGGAAGCTAAGAAAATAGATTTAGTAATTGAGAGAAAATAAAAAGTTAAATAATAAAGATCAACAAATAAAGTAATTATCTACCTAGCTAATCGACTGAACAAACAAAAACAAGACAGCAAGTAAATTAATTGTGAAAACAACATTGAAGATTTTCTATATCTTTTCCGAGTGCGATGAGTACATGATATGATTACAAAATGATTTGATTAAGGTGGCAGTGAGACAAATGACAAAAATCTAAACAAATAAAAAATAAATTACAAAAAAAGCGGTTACATATTTTATATACCTTAGTAGTTTCCGTTTTTCCTGTACCTGCAGGACCGGCGGGTGCACCACCAAGATCAAGCTGCAATGCACCCATTAGACACAAATAGCAACGATCCTGTGAACATTAGGAAAAAAATACAAAAACTGGAATCAGTTCTACTGAAACACAGAGTAAAAAAGAGATCTTTATGCATAGGCTATTGAAACCTTTCTGTACTTTCTATAAAGATTTAGGATGGGGAAAAATGCGCTTTTTTTCTAGTTAAATGAATCTTAATGTCTGCAAAGCAATTTCTGCCAAATAAGGAGCTGGTCTTTTTCATGTCTTTTAAGGTTTGGATTTGAATCTCCGTATGGGATATTTTGGTACATATTGCAGTGTAAGTTATCATAACTATTTTTCCTTGGACTTTTTGCATAAAAATTTTTAATGGGGTACTATACAAGCATGGATTTTATCAGGTTGGGGTCATTACAAACAAAAAATTGTATACCGTTTTCAATGGGGAAATACCTTTTTCAAGAACAGAATTCCAATACAATAAATTTGATTGGGGGGGGGGATATTCACAGGGAAAATGACGTCAGAGTTACAGGGGTTACTGGAATAGAGATTACTGGAATATCGTTAATATTATATAATGAATTTAGCATGTACGGACGCACTATTAAAACTGCTGTAAATAACTATGTAAAATGATTTGTCGTCATGGTCAAGGCAAAGGGATATCCGACGAAAAACTTATGTTCAATAGCAGAATTGGGGGAGGTATGCAAACGAGGTAGCTGGCTCGGCTCATTTACAAACGTTAGCCTGCTTTTCTTTAACTATTTAATATTCTTATGTTTCATAGTGAACTTACAGTCAATGGAGTAATGACAAGTCGTGCTGATGCTCCAAGGTACTCATAGCCATAAACATACTGTGAGTTTGACATACGCACTAAACAGTTATCAATGTCTGTGTCCCAATAATATCGTAGTTGCTTTAACCATTCAAAGTTATTGATGTCGTTCACCTAGGGAGTAAAGGAATTGAAATGATTAAGAAAATACTAATGGTTATACCAGTTAACAAACAACCATTCACTTCAAGGTCTGAGATAAGAGTTGGGTAGTTTTGTCTGATCTTTAATGTGTGCCTGCGTATTTCTGTTTATCTAGTAGCCCTTTACACACACACAGACACACACAGAGAGACTGACAGGCAGACATACACAGAAACAGACACACACACACACATACACACACTCTTTCTCTCTTTCTCTCTCTCTCTCTCTCTCTCTCTTTCTCTCTCTCTCTCTTTCTCTTATTTTCATGTACATTATTTCAGACATACCTTAGCTTTTACCATTCCCGTGACTATGTCTCTTGCATGAACATCAATTGTAATTAATGCACAGAGGATACTTCTTGTAAGCTTTGGTAAATTCCCACGTACAAGCCCAGCCAGTTTATTCAAATTCTATAAAGAAAAGTAAACAAAACTTAAAACCGAGATGAATTTAAAGCATTCAATATTAGTTGAGATAAAATTTGACTGTTCTAAGGTTACATAGGANTCTTTCTCTCTTTTTCTCTCTCTCTCTCTCTCTCTCTGTCTCTCTCTCTCTCTCTCTCTCTCTCTCTCTCTCTCTCTCTTTCTCTTATTTTCATGTACATTATTTCAGACATACCTTAGCTTTTACCATTCCCGTGACTATGTCTCTTGCATGAACATCAATTGTAATTAATGCACAGAGGATACTTCTTGTAAGCTTTGGTAAATTCCCACGTACAAGCCCAGCCAGTTTATTCAAATTCTATAAAGAAAAGTAAACAAAACTTAAAACCGAGATGAATTTAAAGCATTCAATATTAGTTGAGATAAAATTTGACTGTTCTAAGGTTACATAGGAAAGACTCTGGCATGTGTTGTACCATAATCATCAAAACATATCATGCAAAATGCTTCATTTGTATTCTTATCAATCGTGGAAAAACTGCTGATGAAGTGTTTCTTTCGTTATTCCCTGCACTGGGGGCAGCAAATCAAATTGTAACATTTGTTACTCTTGGTTCCCTGTTGACAGTCAGGTGCTTTTTTGCCTACTGGTCTGGTCCCGGTCTTGCTAAACTGGTATTTTCGCTAATTGGCTACATTCTTCCGATGTTGTTTGTGGTTTAAAGGATCTCTTAATTAATGTCAAACAATGCAAAAGAAAAGTAATACCGGTTAAAAAAATTCCCACAAAATATTGCTATCATAAGTTTCAAAAAGGGATGTCCATTTGCTTCTTTTTACTTACTGTAAAGCATTTCTCTTCAAACTCTTTTAATAATATTTCCCGGTCTCCATCACCTATAAGACATTCCGTTAGATCACGACACCAAACAGTCTGTGAAACTGTAAGTACGACCTACGTATACAGAAAAAAACATTAAAAAATGCGCAGGTATATTAGATTTAGCAGGCATAATTAAGATGTAGAAAAGAACCAGCCTTAAAATGTGTTTTTTAAAAGTGGTAAAAAGTATTTCTTTTGTTAGTGTTTGACATACATATACATAAACACTAAAACACACAAATGATTCACAGGAAATTTTGTTCAAATCCCAAATACCCTTGTGTTCTGCAAAGCTATTTGAGATAAAACTCAGCATTGTTTCTTTTTCAATGTCGTCATCGTCTTCTTTCCTAAGCTTTTTCCTTCTTCTTCTGTTGGTGTTTATGACGCATACTAACTGTACAGTGAAAGGACATCAAATTAAAGGAAAAAGTCAAAAGAACTAACATTTATTCACAAGAGACAAGATCAACTATCAAAGTAAATTTGGAAATTGGAGTAATGATTGTCGATACCACAATGCACATAACTGAAGGAAACACCCAGTTAGGGTTAGGGTTATGCTTAGGGTTAGGTTATTGAGTTAGTTAATGAATTTATTTATTTATATATTTGATAATATTTCAACAGGTGAATTACATCAGTTAACTATCAGTTAAAAAAAACCCTGATTTTCATATAAGTCCATTGTATAAAAATAAATAAATAAGTATAATACAATTAAAATAATGAAGAGAAAGCAGAATCCTACTTATCCATTACTGTAGATGAAACGTTAAGTTACAGCGACCACATGAACTGTAAAGAAACATACGCAGTTTCATATTTACAGTACGTTTTTCAAAATTACATTTATCCTAAGAAAGGCTTAAAGCCACTTCCACGAAATGGTTACTTTTCTTATTTGATAATTTTTTTCTTTGTACTTTTTAATTTATAATTTATTGATGTCTTCCCTTTTCAAATTCTCCGAAAACATGTACAAACTCGGTAGTAAGCCATTTATAACCAAGAAAAAAGTTGGGCGCAGTGTTTCGGGGGGTGGGGTGAACCTCTTGCATGGTAATCTAATCAATGCACCATATTACTATCAATTTACGTAAAGTGTATGATTATTGTTATCTTTACCTGACTGGAATGTTCTGTAACCCATTCCTCTCTCGATTTCATCTCATATTCAGCCAGAGCTGCTTTGGTTAACTTTCTAAGTGAAGCCACCATGGACTCCTCAACTTTACCCAACCAATCTTCAACATTTCCTCTTGCCTTTAATCCCTAAAATCCAGATAATAAGAAGGTAGGTGTTACATTTCGATGACAGTAACACTAGGAATTCAAGAATGCTTGATTGACAAGAAAAAAGTAGCGAAATACTGTAGTAAAAACCGAAAATTCTATGTTTTTATGGCTAGTTTAGTTGTATAGTGAAGACAAGGCATTCCAGAAAAAGAGACATATAATATAATGGCCACTTATCAATAACATAAAAAAGGGAGAAAAAAAAGAAAAAAAAGAGCGGCGAAGGTTTATATGATCATTATTCTTGTCAGTTCCGTAGATTGGTATATCAGTGAATGGGTGGCAAAAAAGTTCAAAGGTTTTCAGATGTGTTGTTCGCGAAGGCTGTTGAATATTTTCTGAACAGAAAGGTTTGAAAAAGGAAGTGGTGCTGAAGAGAATGAATATGGGAAGATATAGGCTAGTAAATTCAAGAAGCGAACGGGTACAATATTTTTATAAATACCATGAGGTCAGAGAATAGTAGCCCTGATTTAAACATAGGGGTCCTGGCAATATAAGGCGAGGTTGGAAAATAGACAAGTATATTGAGAAGATAGTAAAAGCAGCAAGAGGTGGACAGGAAAGCGATTGTTACAAGTGACAAAAGCTAGACCTATGAAAATTAATTGGCACGGCACATTATTAGGCAAAGAGCTGATAAGCGTATAAAATAGCATACACGCAGAATTGACATGCTAAGACTTACTAGTAAGAGGAACAGGTAAAACACCATAACCACAAATGCGCAACGCCCATCACTGAAAGAATGAATGATTGAGCAAAGGAATGAGTGAATGATTGAGTGAATGGTTGAGTGAATGAATGAGTCCATGACTGAGTGAATGATTGAGTAAATGATTGAGTTAATGACTGAGTGAATGAATGAGTGAATAAAAAACCAAGGTATTTCTTATTTTTCACAAAAAGGTCCCTGCTAGTACACCATCCAAGAAACAATATAAGAATAANATTTAAACATAGGGGTCCTGGCAATATAAGGCGAGCTTGGAAAATAGACAAGTATATTGAGAAGATAGTAAAAGCAGCAAGAGGTGGACAGGAAAGCGATTGTTACAAGTGACAAAAGCTAGACCTATGAAAATTAATTGGCACGGCACATTATTAGGCAAAGAGCTGATAAGCGTATAAAATAGCATACACGCAGAATTGACATGCTAAGACTTACTAGTAAGAGGAACAGGTAAAACACCATAACCACAAATGCGCAACGCCCATCACTGAAAGAATGAATGATTGAGCAAAGGAATGAGTGAATGAATGAGTCCATGACTGAGTGAATGATTGAGTAAATGATTGAGTTAATGACTGAGTGAATGAATGAGTGAATAAAAAACCAAGGTATTTCTTATTTTTCACAAAAAGGTCCCTGCTAGTACACCATCCAAGAAACAATATAAGAATAAATAGTTCAACGAGAAGTAAAATAAGAAAAAGTTTTACAAAAACAGAGAAAGCACAATAAAACTTGGCTAAATGTATACACATATAAGTAAACGATTTCAAAACGAACTATTCCTTTCCCTGATATCAGGAAATATAAACTATGACAACTGCAAGCGCATACTTCTTTAGATTATTGAAATAAACTACCATCATTAGCGTCCATTCAAGTTGTCATTACAGACGACGACCAAATTGTGTGACTCTGAAACCATGACTCTGAAACCATCATGGTTTTGAAACTCTTAACTTCATTATCACCCACTCCACTACGCTTTTGGTGTTCCAATCAAATGCACAAGTACTGCATTGCAACCTTGGTGTACTCTGGGTAATATAATCTCTTTTGACATTGCTTTATAGCAAAGCTTTAATTCATGTCATGTAAGGACTCGTAAAAGAATTAGAAGAGCCCTGTTTACTATACCAACAAATAATGTTTCTGCAGATGATCACTGTGGCAAAAAAAAATCAGTAAACAAACAAGTGCTGTAAACCCCTTAAAACCCCTATAAAAGCAAACAAACAAACAAACAGATCCCCAAAATATGAAAAAAATTGTTTTGCAAACTCTAAAAGACTAAATACCTTGCTGAGTGCAACTTTCTCTCCTTCTGGTGACAACATGGCCAGGATATCATTGCTCTTTTGCTCTGCTGCTTTAGAAGCAGATGTTGCTGCAGGAAGAATAAGTAACAGTAAGCTATGCTCTTTAATTCAAACCGTTGGAGAAACGTGTGTAAGTAAGAAGGCTGTCAAATAAACTACGAATTTCAAATAGCACGAGAAAAGACGTTGGAACAAATGTTGATACAAATGGCAACTAACCTGCAATAAAAAGGCTGCATTTCATGTACAATTCAAAAACATCCAAAGGATAAAAAGGCGAGTATTGTAATAATAAAATGTTGATTACTTTAAAGTTACTTACGCCTTTCAGTCGATGGTGTCGCAGGGGAATCCGTGACTGGTGCTGACTGGGCCGTTCCAAACTCAAGCCTATAAATACAGAAGGTTAGAGCTTTGATATTAGTTGAAAAGGAAAAATAAACTAAACAATTCAACTTTAAACAATTCTGGCTTCCTCAGAGAGGCATGCAGTCTCGGTATCCGTTGGATGGAAACATTACACTTGATTCTGTGCACCTTTCAGTCTAGACGAAATATATGTAGGCCTTTCACCCCAAGCAAAGCTTCAAGCAAATATAGCTCCGATGGTTACATATCTTACTTGAATTAAGCCCTTTGTACTTTTTATTTTAATTTATTGATCTTTTCCCCCTCCCAATTCCACCTTCAAAAGCATGTACACGCTCACTAGGGTGTCATTCATAACAGAGAAACAAAATGGGCGCAGTACTTCCAGGAACGTGACCGGGGTTCGAACAGCGAACCTCTTGCATGGTAATCTGATGATTTAACTACTCAGGAACTACTGAATAAATTATCGTCACAAGGCTCTTGCGCTAAATCAGACGTCTTAAATTTTCCCTGCGCAGGGTCTTCGATCATTTGACGTAAACGTATGTCAGCGTGAATATGTGATTATAACGGGATTATAACTTTTTTGGATTAACCAAGAAGTGATAATTACTCCGTTAAGGAGGTTATGTTTTCGCCTGCGTTTGCCCGTTTGTATGTCTGCTTGTTTGTCTGCTTGTGTGCAAAATGTCTAAAATTTATGAGCGGCCTTGGGAGAACAAATTCCATCGCCAAGGGTACAATACCAGATAGCTCAGTTGGGAGAGTGTTGATCTGGAGGCGTGTCTGAAGATCCATTGTTCGATCCCAGGACTCGGAAGTGATGTGGGTTTTTTTCAAAATAAACCCAAGACTACAGTATCTGGTAAAAATACCAATATGGAAGGAAATAAACTGCTTGATGGAAGTTTTTCTAGTTTCGTACGGAATTTTATTTTGAACTATCAGTTTTTATGTGGGGGAAATTTATTAAACTTATTTGTTCCATCCTCAATATCATATCTCATTACAGTATCAATCCAATTGTGTCAGTCAATTTTATCCTGTCACGACAAGATGTTATGGTGGCCATTGTAAAGGTGTAAGTCCACTGCAGCAATCCAAATGGTGCACCAAACCGCTTACCTTGCAATTGCATCAAAACACTTCTGTAAATGCGGCTGTACTGCATGGGGATTCCTTGTCTGTGAAAGGATTTCCAGAAGTTCATCATTGGACAGGAAATAAAATCTACAAATTAATGAGTGTAGAAAACAAGGTTAGTAAAACTGCTATTCTGATGGGGAAACGTTTAATGTTGCTTTACTTAAAAACAAGTCGAAATAATCCGATGGCAACATTCTTAAGTCCAGCGGCATATATTCCTTTAGATGAAATAAACAGTGCAAATACAGTACGTACAAACTGATGTCAATATCCAAAAAGTTCAAAATATAGCAGATAATATCACAAACAAAAGGCAAAGTGTCTTCACATTTAAAATGGTTATCAAGTAAAAGGTGAAAAGGCGAAGTCTCTTCACATTTAACATGGTTATTTAGTAGATGGTGAAATTCAGTTTTTGACGTCTTTTATTACTCGCTGGTGACATTTGTCCCAAAACAATAGAATAAAACCCATAGGTGCCTCATCGAGATCGAAAGCTATGTAAACTCAGGTCTCTCTGATATGACAACCATGATAAAACGTATTTTTGACGAACACGGATCAACGAATGTAAAAAGAGTGAAACAAAGTCTTATTCCTGGCTTTCGTTGGTTATGAAATCTCAATGTGTGCTGGGGATAAAATGTTGCTTGAATTCAGAAAAACGAAAAAGGGTGAAGACATTTTCGCCTACAAACAAAACCGGAAAGTCCAAAACCAGTTACAATAAACAGTTAGTTGAAGAAAACTCCAATGACCCTAATGGTTTTTGGATCATTCTTAAATGCAATTAACCATTCCAGAAAAAAGTGATCCGTCATGCAAACTATTTGAAATGAGCAGTCAAAAAATTGGCGACACTAAAAAATTTTTAACAGAATGTTCTGCAATATTGCTATCGATCTAAAGTTAATAGCCTTTCTCCTATGTAACACTATCCGGAATGTAGAACAGACGTTATAAAACACCTTTGGATATTAAAAATATAGAAGGCAACAAAATTAGGCGAGTTGTTTTTAGGTCGTCTAAAAATATAGCGCCAGAAATTGCTTCATCATTGTCTAAAGAAAATTCAACAGACTTTGGAAACATTTCAAAGGGGTGCCTAGATTTTAAATCTAGAAAAGTCACATCGTTCGTTCGTTCTGATTCGTTCACATCTAACTATCGACCAATCTCCCTGTTACAATTGAGAGGTCAGTACATGGAAGACTCACGAACTATCTTGAATCGATAAAGTTTTGTACAACAACAAGTTTGTTTCAGATCTATTGAATCAGCACCGGTCTTATCTGTCGGTCCCTCTGAAAAACTGTTGATAGAAGTGAGGTATTACAAAGTTTTTTCCTGAGCCTCAATAAGGTGTTCGTCACCATTAGGCATCCAAGTATTTCCGGTAAATGTCTTAAACAAGGATTTGGACTGGTGACAGCCAAATCGTGACTGGATAGTTTGTGAGAGACAACTCGTTACAAAGTGAATTCGTTAAAAGCAGTCTCGTGACGAGACAAATCAAAACCTGGAAAACTCCTTACCAAACCCTTTTCGGCACTGCATTACTTACTACATTACGGTCAAAAGCTTAAAAGTACAATGGATTGTAATTTACAGCACCAACGACAGGCAGCGGAGCTCGGACATTCACCATCAGCTAAAAATAAGAAATGACGACCGTACGATGACCATTTCAAAAGAACCTGCATGCGGTTTGACGAAATAATTCAAGAAAGCGGTGATAATGCATGGGAAAAGTGGCATACTAAAATATCTCGGCACGATCGGTTACACAGTTGTGGGAGTTCTACACATGTAAACAGTACACTTCGGTCTTCCAAGTAAATTGTTTATCGCCAATGCGCGTATTGTGTGCAAATAGATAGGAAATGAGACTGTCATGTAATGCATATCACTTGTCACAAAATGTATACGCACCTAATAATCTCTGTAACAACTCAATCATGTGACTAATATTTCCGTGACGATTTGACCTGGTCACGAGCTGGTTTGATAATGAATTTTTCTCTAACAAGTTATGGGTAACGAAATTTTTGGTCACGAATTGGCTGTCAAGAGTTGTTCAAGACCTTCCTAAAATTTATGTCTTAACACTCCGTGATAAACATATGAACATCAGTATTTCTAGGAATTCCCTGAAAGAATGTTTGCAGGTGTTATTTTACATTAGCTCGTCGTCTTTTTTGCAGCTTTTTTTACACTGCATAAAAGTGAATTTCCCCCGCATTTTGACCTTCTTTAAATCTGATATTTAACCCAGATTTCCTCTTTTTTATGTAATTTAAATCTGTAAAATTTCAATATAAATAAAGTAATATTAAAAAATAAAATAAATAAATAAATAAACAAATAAATAAACAAATAAAATAACAAAGATACAAGGTAGCTTGGCTTGCCAGTTCTTGAATCAGTCTAACTTGCATTGTTAAAAGGGTCCAGTAGTGATCCCAGGGGCGTTTCAGGAGGCGTCACGTTACATTTTGCATTGTTAAGGCAAACGTAACGGGTAATATGAGACCCTGTGAAAAACGCGATGTATTGATTTGTTATATATAATATAACAAATCAATACGTCATCAGTATTAACCCTAGGTCACGCCAAGTAGCCCTCCCAGTAAAAGACACAAATGACAAAATATACCAACAAACTTTTGAGTACAAACTTTAAGCTAAAGTAGCTTCAAAAAGGTCAGAATATTTAAAATTTGCTCTCTGATTAAGTGAGACCCAATAATATTCTTTGTATGGGTTGAAGTAATACTTAGTAAAAATTACCGAGGAAATATCACACATTTTGATTCCAAATAAGCTTCTAGGCACTTCTGAATTTGATCCAATAGGGCATTATTATTTTGAAATGTCTCTAAAAGGCCAGGTTGGGTTGCTGCTCTCAATGCATTTGGTAGTCGATATACCTTTCGCATAATTTCTTTCCAGGATTTATCAACTTGCAGAAACATTTTAGCCTCAGCTGGAAGCTGCCTCTGAATGTCTGGTGCACTGAAAATACTTTCCAAATAAAGCCAATTCCTTTGACAAGTCATCCACTCGTCCTGACAAAAAAAGTGAAGATTGTAATTAAGTTAAGGAGATAACATTGAAATAAAACAATCTAAACTAAACAACCTTAACCCATCAGAAGTAAATCAAATAAAGCCTGAACACAGTTATGTCGAAATCAAAGTAACTTTGCTTATTTGTACCATCGTATATTTCTGACCTACATTGCTAAATGTTAACGAAATTAACCTGTATCAATAAACTCTAACGGTGTTTTACAGATTTTAACAGTGCCAGACGAGGATAAAATTTGCACTAGTCTAATAAGATATTGTGTTTCATGTTAATTAAAGCTAAGCTGTTGAATATAAGGTTTCAGAATTTTAGAACGTATTCAAGTGTAGCTACTTCGATTGGAATCATTTCAAAACTTGCATGTTAGATACATAATCTGCAAATTTCGAATTGGAGGATTATACTTAATGAGTATTGTCAATTTTGTTGACAAGGTTTCTGTCTCTATGACAACGTAGCTCAACAATTAAGTATCAAGAGGCAGTTTAATAATGCACATACTATTTGTATGTCTATATTTATATGAATAAACAGAAACAAGTTAATGTAAAAAAAATTTTCTAATATTACTAGCTGTATATGTTTTTTCTGATTTTTAATAATATAGCCCTTTTCAGTACAAGTACTTTATAAATAATATTAGCATAATGCTGAATTATTGTATGACCTATGGGACCACCCAATAACCATAAGCACTATAATTTTTTTACGGCAAATAAGAAAACATCTGCAGTGAAGATGCTTACCAAAGTTTGGTTGAAAAGGTTTAGCTGTTTAACCCACTCATCTACTTTGGGTCTGATTGGCCCAACGTGTCTTGAGCTTGCAACAGTTGAAATGTTCACCTAGATTCAATAAAAAATGCATTACTGTGACAGGAAAAAAAGACTGAAATCTCGGCCAATATCACAATGGATTCCAGTATCTTTAAAAACAACGATTATATTTTACAAAAACAGAACTGTTCACATAAGAGTAAACCATGGAAAGGAATATAAGTTTAGCTATTCTTATTTGGTTGCTGTACCTCTGGGAAACTAACAGTGCTGTTAATTGGTGCAACCATTTGCCATGCACCGATAACCAAGTTGAAGTAGAGGTAAAGGGGCAGATGTGTGCTAACTAAATTTTCAAGCTTTTCTTTTTTACATATATGATCAAAAAAAGACATTTGCCGCTTTGTGATTACGTTGATTAGACTTGTATGTGCTCCAGCCCTATCTAAAACAATTTCATTGCTTTGTCTATCTAACGATGATACTCCTAGCATACGCCTGAAAAACTATAAAGTTTTTAATTTTCCCTCCATATTCCTGCTTACTGTCCATGTTTCACAACCATATAAAAGAAGTGACCATACATAAGATTTTAATATTCTTTTTCTTGTATCCAACATGATCTTTCTGTCCGTCAAAATATTTGCTAGATCTTTGAAAACTTTCTTTGCTATTCCGATCCTTCTTTTTATTTCGCTGTCATATCTAACATCGCTTGTAAGAATACTACCTCAGTCACTAACAACAACAGTAACTAGTAATAGTAGTATACTAGGTAAAGAACAACGTTTTGCAGGGATGAAGAAAGTAACAAAACCACCAATCACATAACGTCACTAGTAAAAAAAGGTCTGCTTTACCTGCGAATCGTCTAAAAGTACTTGTATATCATCAATACCACCCAGAATGAAGACATCTTTTGAGTCCCTGTGGGGCAAAACGACGAATTCGGTTGTTTTCCAAGAATCTTCAACCTGGATCATAAAAATCATGTAAAAAATAGTACTCGCAAATAGAAAATGGCAATCGTAAAGTTGACAACATGAAAAAAACATCAATGTGTGTTTTTTCCAATAAAAAAATCGTACCCTACTTTTCTTTTTTAAAATTTTCTCTTTATTCTTGTGTCAGTTCATTCAACCCTAATCTACACATCTTTTCACATCTGGTCTCAGGCGTAAGGTCCCTTCTAACGCGATACAAAGGATCAACTTTTGTAGAAGCAGACTTGTCAATAACTTAGATATACTTAAATATAGGAGTCCCAAGAGAGGTCTAGGGAAAATAACAAACTAAGCATCCTCGGTTCATCAACAGAAGAACCAGCGTTAACATTAGAGTGATTGATTATGAATGTTATAAAGACTGAAAATTCTATTGCACAGTATCAGTTGCATTTGGCCGCATTTCACGAGACAAACTACCTCCTTTCCAATTGTGACAGCTTGAAAGTCAGACTTCAAACCTTATGCAAGTTTGACTTACTTCTGATGAGTTGCCTTGTGGCCAATGCCAAAGTACAAGATAATGTGATTAGCATATTGAGGAAAATGAAGCAAGTTAACAGGAAGATCACTGATGTAAAGAAGGAAGAGAGTTGGTCTAATGATGAAACCTTGATGTACACATGCATGAATGGAATACTCATCAGATGTAATTGCAATCAATGGGGCACGTATTTTACTATCTGAGAGAATGGACTGAATGATAACAAAGGCTTATCCACAAAAAACACAACCAGAAAGCTTATGAGGCATGCCAGCAGCAACATCTTATCATATGGTTGAAAATACACAGCGCTATAGTACGTCCTTCACTAGGCACATCCCCAAACCTATAGTTACATTTCAGTATTACAGCCAAAAGGTCTTTGGTGGAGAGAGATTCCCTAACTCTGTAATGAACATCAACAAAACCCCTTGGGCTCTGCAAGAATTTCACCAATGTACGATTTCTAAGTAGTTTAAAGACCTTAATAATGACAGAAAGAAGACTTAGGGGGTGATATTTTCCAGTGTCCAAAAGGATCACCAACTGACTTGAAGATAGGGATAACAATAGAAACTTTCCTAGAAGCGGATGAGCGATGAGTGCTTTCCAACATTTGTAGGACTTGTATGCTGCCATATCACAAATAAAAAAGCAATACAAATTGCAGATGAGGAGAATATGCTCAAGTTTTATCGGGAAAATATAAATGATCGCTAAGTTGAAATGATATGGTTAAGAGTAAAACAAGGAAAATAAAAAAAGATGGAGCTGAGGAAATTATTAGCAGCTTTTTAAAGGAAAGAGCCGAAAAAAAGGGCAAGAATACAGCAACTACAAAGCGAAAGTAATAACATTCCATACACTGCAGATAAAGAAGTACTAGTGAGAGCTGATTGGGGGGCAACCTGCAGATTCTGTGATCCAATAGTGGCATGGTTTGCTATCTGGACACATCCAAAAATAATAAGAGCCTTCACTTTGAAAATTAGAGGGTTATAAAATAAGCAAATACATATTGCACATTGTGAAATCTGAAAACAGACTTGTGAAATGCCATGGCTGGAAAGAGATATAAAAAATTGAGGCTTTCTGAGACGGTGGAAACTATGGAAGGCTTAACAGTATATATTATAGCATAATTATTTTTTATCTTATTATATTATCATTTTTAGACTTAACTAACATTGTCAGTACTAAGACACGTTGCAAAAACAAACAATCCACTTAAGAAATTAACACTGAAATTGCATATGAACAGTTGGAATATACTAATATAAAAGCTAAGAGTTACAGTTGACAGTTGCATTAAGATACCTTTACCACCATTATTCATTACATTACCACAAAATTCTCATTTATTAAACCTCACTGAGTCAAAGATATTCTCAGTCTTACCTTCTTAAGTATCCCTTCAAGTGACGCCTCACTTGACGCCTGACTTGAGATTTCTTGTATTTCTTCCGCATGTTCAAATGCACCTACTTCTATCAGTAATCCCAAACTAAAAGGTTCTTCATCGGATGAAAAACTATGTTTAACAATGTTCTCAATTGCATCCCAATGCCTTTGTTTCAGGGAAGGATTCCTTAAGTCTGTAATCATTGGAACCTTAAAATAAAACAAAGATGGGAAATTAAAACTCCCCAAATATAGCAGAATGTCTTTGAAGGTCTCAAACTAAACAAACGCATCAAACGAAAAGGAGGTACCTGGAATCCAAGTGTCCAAGATATTGCTGAAAGGTAACAACGTCTCTTTACTAAAATGTCATATTTGGAACTCTTGAGAATGAAATTTATTTCGGTGGCAGACAACTTGTATCACACAACACACTATTGCAACAGTTATCATTTTTGTTATTACTGTTATTTCCATCATTATCACTATTCATATAATAATAGGTCATAATAATTATTATGTAATACATCATTACACATCATCATCATCATTCGCCATATTTGACAGGGTTTTTTCTATCTAAACCAGACCAACGCCCAAGACTCTCCATTTAATCTTATTGTAAGAAAATTTTTTAAAAGGTTAAAAATTCTTGACAACTATTCGTTGCCCAAGAATTTAAACTTTCCAGAAATGCTGTCCTCTGCCTTTACTCTTTTTTCCTCTATTTTTCCGGTAAAGGTACTTACCCTTAGGCTTTATTAAAGCCTTATTGGCGACAAATGTGTTGAAAATGCATTTGTCTTTAATAAGTAACTTTTAAGTTTGGCTTCTCTTAATACACATTAATCTGATTTCCTTTCATTCTATGCGACTCTTAACATTCTTCTGATAAACCACATTTTTACTGCTTCCAATTTTTTTTCGAAATATTTATTTTGCCCAGCATTCACAGTCACACAGAAGAATTAACCAGACGTATACCTTCATGATCCTAGTCTACTGAAATTGTTATATTTCTGTGTTTCAAAATTTGGATTCTCTTTCAAAAGGTATCTTTGGTTAAAGCAACGATTATTATTATCATTTAAATCAATGAAGCATATGCTAAAAAAATTTAAACATAGATATGGTTGCAAAAATGAACTGTTGAAGGATGAGCGCCATTAACTGATATGGTAACGTATGCGATCATGATAACTACTGGCACTGAATTTAGTCCATTTCGGTGCATATATATTTTTCACTATTCTACAATGAATTTCTAAACATTTCAGTTTCCATAGAATTGTACCAGGATTCTCTGAAAATTATTCTAACAAGCACAATTATTTTAATGAAAGAATTACTGACGTAAGGACAGCCTCTTAAAGTGATGTAACTAAGTATGAAATAACAACGGTGGACAAAAAGGCAAGAATATTCAAATTCGTACCTTTGATCTCATCCCTTCCACTTTTTCTTTCAGGATTGGCACGACTCCATTGGGTGGTAATCCTTTCTCCAAAAGTAGAACGTTCTTCACGTACGTCATGACTCTTGTATTCAAGTTTTCTGGGTTTATCTCATGAAACTCAGTCTGGGGTAAAAGATATTTAGAGATATCAACCGTTTTGGCATTTATATTTCTTATATTCAAGTAAAACTAGTGACTAGATACAATCACGAACAAGTTAAGGTAATGCTATCTTATTGCTATATAGCGTGCACACTTAGAGATTAATAACATTTTTGAATATTTCCTTGAATAAAGGCGCCTGCGGGTCTTGTCTAAGTGAAACACTTATCCGAAACATCTAGGTTATTAAATGTAACACTTAATCCATAAAAATACTAGAAAACTAATGACATTGTCATAGTTCTAATATTTTTCAAATTTAAATAAATAAATAAATAAATAAATATATATATATATATATATATATATATAGTCTTATATATATAGTCTCCAGAACTTGGCGGTCGCTATAGCCTCGTCGGTTGGTTTAGCAAGGTCGTCCTCTGTACAGCCAGGTGCTAGGGCGCAAATCAGCAGGTGGCTCATTGACTGTTCGCTTCCGCAGTCATATGTGCTTGAGTTGCACATGCCCCAGGCCTTCAGAGAAACCTTGCATCTACCTTGACCCGCTCTCAGGTGGTTCAGCGTCTGCCAGGTTGGCCAGTCGAGATGGTTGCCTGACACAAGCTCCTGTGTTGGTATAATGCCTCTGATGAGCCATATAGGAGCCATGCTGTATGGATGCAAGCAGAAAGCCTCCTCGTGGCGCATCCCGGGAAACGCTGAGAATCCAACCCTCAGTCGGCCAATTTCTGCCAGACTCGCGACAATCGACAATCAACGCTCTATATATAGTTAATTATATATATAATTAATATCATAATACCAAATAGTCTTTTTGCCTCTCCCTCTCGAATTAATGTCTGCTAACCAAAATAAATTATGAAAAATCTTCCGTCCATAAACAATAGCGATCTTACTTTAGATCATGTACACACTGTTATGTTATGCGTTTTTATTTCAGTTTCCTATTCAATAATTCATTTCCTTGCCAAAACCTCATTTTAAAGCAGAGGTCGGTGAACGGATTTTAAAAATTTGTTTAATCCGACGTTATTGTCGTATGGCTCAATATGAATTGAATGGCCAATATAATTCTGATACGTTGTTATTCATTAATAGTATTTATCTAGATATATTGCAGTTACTAGTATATAACAGAAAATGTAGTCCACGTTTCTGGTGTAGCTCCTCAAAGAACTTGGCCACCGACAAACTATGGATAAAAAACTTGAGTTCTATAACATTCAAAATTATTAGTTCTGCATTTCATTCTTGATCTACATTTAGTTAAGACTTTTAAATGGTAAAGTTTAAATGTTGAACATTCAAACACGAGCTCAAATAAATGCTTGTTTTGATAGATTGAAAGATATAGCCATAATCAGCAGTTCTACATGCTCGCATCTTTCAATTTCCTCTCTCAAATAAACCCCACTTTCAACAAACATGCTCATACCTTTGAAGTCATCATTTTCATATTTCTTTAACTGGAAGCGAAGTTATCTCTTTCGAGTTTTTTATTACTCAGGCTCTTAAAAAGTTGGTGAAAGAAAAGAAAACTGATAGCACAAATAATGGGGCAAATGATTCCTTCACCAGCTTGACTTAAAAGCAATCTAGACAAAATTTTCAGGTTAGCTTTCAACTTCCAAATTTTAACAAAATTATTACTTACATAGTTTATATTAGGATTATGAAATAAATTATATATAATGTTTAGCAAACTGGAGGACTTCAAGATATTTCTGTACGTCCAATGCCAGATATTTTCTCCGCAAAATATCTCGGCATATGTTCTATGTATACATTATGTAAAACAAGGTCCTGTGGGGCTTCATCATTGTCATACAAAATGATTTTTGCTTTAAAAACAAAAAATGATAACCAGTGAGAATTTTTAAAATCCATATCGTATTACATCATTAAATCTAAAATTAAAAGCCAACATGACAGCTACATTCAATCCTAAAAAAGACGAAGAGAAATTTGCTCTGAATTACTCACCGCAGTCCATTCGCTAACGATAAGATCCCAATCTTTCAACGAACCCCATAGAAGCTGCTTCATTTTTATTTCTGCTTGAATCTCTTCTAGCTCCTCGTATTTTGTTACTTCAACTTTAAAATTTTTCTGGTAGCCCTTATAGGTCTGCGATCTTTTATGCAAAGAGTCAACTCTTTCTTGTAAACCAGTTAAAATCCCAAAGATATTTGTCATATCGGCACTCGAATCCAGAATTAAAGGATTCTAAAATAAAAGGTAGTAAATACTAATGATAGGCAATTATTTCTATTATTATTATTATTATTATTATTATTATTGTCTTTTTTGCTAAATGTCACAGTTCATACTGGCTGCTTTTACTTTGGCCGGGTGTAAACAATACACCTAAGGCATATCATGTCCTGAAGTTCAGATGCTAAATACTTTACGAAGGATCCTTGCAGTTCCTAGTAAGCAGGTCTTTTGGACTATTTGAAGATTCATATTTTCTGAGACACTTCTGATGTTATCTTCCATTCCTTTTCTGATGGTACCGAGTGCTCCTATCACAACAGGTATTACTTCCGTTTTCATTTTCCACATCCTTTGTATCTCAATTTCAAGATCTTGATATTTGCTTTTCTTTTCCATTTCTTTGATTGAAATATTTTTATCACATGGAACACTCATGTCTATCAGCTTGCAAGTTGAATTCACTTTGTCCTTGATTATGATGTCAGGTCTGTTCGCACCTATATGTCTGTCTGTATGTACTGCCATGTCCCATAATACTGTATGTGTTTNGTTATTGGATCCCATTTTTGACTCTCTACATGCGCATATTTCTCCTCTTCTCGGGTTATCCAATGTGCGTTATTATCATGGTGCTTTTCTTCTGCTAGAATGTCTCTCCAGAATTTTTCTATCTCTTCTTTGCTCGGTGGATTTTCTACTTTTATTATTATTATTATTATTATTATTATTATTATTATTATTATTATTGAGTGGTGGAGCAATACGAGCCCACGGGGGGACTCAGGGGTAGAAACCCCAGCAAACCCATCCGACTCCCAGCCCGATAAGGGTAAGCTGGGTGCATGCATCACACCTAAGTGTGTGTGATAAATTGATGGTAATAAAAATACAACACATGACCTTGCAGTTGGGGCCTGTTTAGGTTTCTCAGTTTAGGTGACCAATTATTATTATTATTATTATTATTATTATTATTATTATTATTATTATTATTATTATCATTATTATTATTATTATCGCCAAGGTAATTGGTAATACCAAAGCAATAATGACAACAGACATATTTTAAAGTCTCAAGAACTGTCTGTATATTTCAATCCCAAAACTTGCTTCTTGACCTTTTAAAGTCCTTTGCTGGATTGAGATCCAAATATAACATCGCGAAAAAAACCCAAGTAATAGTTTTATTAACTTGAAAATGAGAGTATAAATGGCTATTCATTCAAAGCATGGTAACGGTTAATAGATATGAACAATAACTGACAACTAGCTATACCTGAGCTTCTTGTTTGATAAGTTTAACTTCTTTTCCTAGCTTAGCAATATCTTTGTCCAAGGAAGCACAGAACCTTTCAATATTGGTATCTCTTTCTGCTAAAGCTCTGTCGATGGCATTTCTTACAGCTGTGATTAACGGTGCTAATGTCTACAAGAGTAAGAAAAGATTAATCATAGCCTTTAAAGAAAATACAAGTTCAATTGAAGATCAAATAAAAAAATTAATTCCCAGAAATACCGTTTACCAAAACAAAGAATTACAATTTTTCAAATTTATTTCAAATAATATTGAAATGAAGCCCAGCCAAATTGGAACCCACATGTCTCAGTATGATGCTTCTGGCCTTTAATTAAGCTGGGCTATACTTCATAAAGTTTCTTCCTGTTAGGCATCTGACAGAAACCCACATAAGATCGAGTGTTTATCTTAAAGGGAGGCAGGATTGGGCTTCAGTTTACAAGCCCAGCAAAAATATATAAAAACTTTTAAAAGTAAAGCCCAGTTAAATTAAAGCCCACACTAAATCGAAGATTATAAGTGTCTTAGCACTTAACCTAAATACGAGGCTGGACTGGGCTCCAATTTACAACCCCAGCAAATATATAAAGATATCAAAATATGCCCCAACCAAATCTTTGATTCACAATATAATGCTATATAAAAGCTTATAAACTAAGCCCAGCGCAATCATGTTACAGATTATATTTTAGATATTGCAATATTGTTTAATATTATATATATATATATATATATGTATATATATTATTACATTTAATGTTGGTTTAACTGAAGTCAATCTGGACCGCCACAGGTTGTCATTAGGATGGAAGACCCAATAAAATGTTTGTACTTGCTGGGTTTCCTTTTAGATAGTGTTTTGCTTCTGCTTGCATTTACTTACATACTTACCGTATATACCTGACGCATTACATACATTGCTATTAGAATACAATATATAATTTAGTACTATATTTTACATCTATGATAAGTGCTTTCTACAAATCCTTTCGTACATGCTTTTAATCTGAGCAGTTCTTCTCCTTCTTAACAAAGAATATTGCATTCACCGTTTAAAAAAGCAATGTTCTACGTCCCACCATTTTTTACTCCATTTACCATAGCCATGTCTGTATATACCTTTAACAATTCAGAATCCTCTTTGGTACTGAATTGTTAAGTATGTTTATCTTTCAATGAACGGTTGCTGTTTTTACTTGAACCGACATGAAACCTTGTTAGTTGCTCTGCTTCCTTTTCTTCTCTTCCAGCAACGTATTTTGCATTACAAAAATATCTGAATCCGACAGACAATTTTTAATACTTGTTAACTCCATAGCGAATCTTCCTAAAGATTTTTCTAATTGCTTACCAGATTCTCCTATTAGCCTTTTAATACACTCGTCGCTTTTTTCAGCAACATCGCTCAAGCGCTTTTTACGATAATTAATGCTACCAATATTTGAAGTATGTTTTTGATCCTGAAATATCAACTCTTACTCTTCCAATGACAATGATGTAGCACTTACTTTTTCAATTATTTGATGATAGTCCGTTGGATAAATGGATATTTCCAATTGTCAGGTAAACAAGAATGCTCACCATTACGATTTACCAAAAGACATTCACAAGTTGAATTAAGGCAGTCTCACGTGCTTAACATAACTTTCCAAAATACGCATCCATATATCGTCTATGGCCATAAACTCGAACCCATATTAGTCAGCTGTGTTAAATTTCTTTTGATCGACACAACCTCCATCCTTTGTCGCAATTTTAACTATGCCGATACAGGAAACTGATAGTCATAGGACGCGAATCTTTCACTCACAAAACCAGAAATGTTGTAACAAATCGTGCCGCAAACGTCAATTTGGAAGGCATCACTGCTGTTGTATCTACCTTGCATGTTTTAGTTACTTTTTTGTACCTACTCATGTGAAACGGTATTACTTTCTGCAAATGAAAATGCCCAGTTTTTTTTACTCTTTAACGCTTTAATACCTAAATGTTTAGACCACTTCATACGCATTTAACGAGCAACACACCTCCTGGCACGTTTAAAAAACCCCGTAATTGAAGTTTGACAACACAGATGAAGGTACTACACTGAATTTTCGATAGTCCATCACCTCTGGCCATGCATATACATAGCTAACACTGTTAGCGTAACCAATTTTTTTCTTGAAAAGTGCGGTAAAAATACTGTCAAACACGTCATTAATCCAAGAAAAAAGTCAATGTGGGGGATCTCTATTCCATCGACTGTCACATCATCATCTTGGGAAAACTGAATTAATCTAATTGCACGGGAACATAACTGATTTGCGTTAGATATCCTTCGACAATCACCTGTTGAGCTATAAATCTATTTACCAAATCTTTCTGTAAAAACTACATCTTCCGGAATAGAAGTGTTGATTAAAGCATTTAAATTTTTGGTTCGACGATGCATCGGTGTCCATCACATTTTTAGGAAACTCATTAACGTAATTAAACCAAAAATGAAATTTTTTTTTATGTGCTTCTTGCCTCCTTGACCGCTTCTAAAGCTTTCGTGGTCAAAATCTGCAACAGGTGGTGGAGGTGATAATGATGATGATGATGATGTACTAAACTAAAAACTAATGAAATTTTTTGAGCCAAAAATTGGTATGTGTACAAAATAACTAATAGGCACGAAAAGTTTTCAATCATTAAAAAAATTATAAATGATTGGTTACTGTTGTGCAGTCGCTACAGTCACAATACCGGAACTACAGTATGCATGCATAAAAACACACATAAAAAACTACCAAACACACATATACGCACAAATATATACAAACATATATACATACATACACACAAACATACATACATACACACAAACATACATACATACATACATACATACATACACGAATACACACATAGAAACAAACATATATACATACATACACATACTAACGTACCTACATACGTATATACATACATGCAAGACATACATGAATACATACATAAACTCACAACTTTTTATCTGTTAATATCTTGTCTATACCTCAGGTCATGGGTAGACTTTTATGTCGTTTCTGGTAATTTCTGCTCAAATGTACCATTCATTTTAATATAAATAATAAAGAACACGGTACAATACCTGGTATACTGCTAGATCCTCTGGCGGTGTTGGAACTGAATATTGTTCGATGAGGTCATACAGTGATTTAACTGTATCTGCTTGTCTTTCCTTGTCATCAATCTTAAAAATAATGGGTTCACAAAGTCAGAAGGAAGGATAATGAAACAATTGCTCGGATGGTAGAGTAAAGTAATCTTTTTGGTTTCAAAAATGAGACCTGGATATACTGTTTCAAAGACTTAAGTCTTCCAAAGAAATTTCTCTTGTAGATTCCCACCCCTGCACAAAGGAGTAATTCGAAAAACCAAATTTGAAAGATTAGGTTTGATTTATGGCAATACAACACCATATACAGACGAAAGGGGAGCAAAGTTTACCAGGATAAAGAACACAGCTTTCCACGTGGGCAAATTAAGCCTTCTAGAAAAGTTTTCATTCAGTTATTTTCTCGAAGATAAAACTCTAAAGTATGTGTTACAATAACTTCAATACACCATAATCTCAAAAAAGATACCAGAAGCGGATAATGAACTGCTTAAAAAAACAAACAGAAAAGTTACTTTGACTACTATTACACTGAAGCTATCAATATGAAACACCTTTCTGGAGAATACAGAGAATACATACAATATTTGCAAATTAGGTACCCATTTTGTCAAGCTGTTGCAATAGGCGTTGCTACGACGGTGACACGTATCTAAACAACCAAACAATTACAACAATCGATGTCGATGAAAGGAATAAAAAATAATAAACAACTATTCCATCAAAATTATTAAACGAATTGCAAATCGACCCTATGTTACCTGGTCTTGGATGAGATCCAAGAAATTCAGACCTTCCACATATTCCTCTGTGTCCGTCGGCTTTTTCTCCAAATTATTCTTTGCATTGTTGGCAAATTCGATGAGACTATTGACTAAATTCCTCGACAAAATTGGAAGAATGTCATGGAGTGCCTAAAACACAAATAATGTTTAGAAGCTGAATAAAAATATGCCACTATTTATCATGTCTGTCTGTCTGCCTGTCTGTCTGTCTATCTATCTATCTATCAATCTATCAATCTATCCATCTATCTATTTATCTAGCCATCTATCTGTCTACCACTTTATCTGGCTGTCTATTCATCTTTCTATTAATCTGTTGAACTGCCTACCTGGCTATCTTTCTATCTTCTCTCCCTCCATTTCTCTCATTTTAGGAATTAGCGTCACATAGGGAGATAAATATTGAAATTCGCAAGCATTTGCTGCTTGAGAACACAGATACAAGTGTAAACGTGAAAAAAATTGCAACTTCGCGTTTAATTATCACTGCCAAAATTGGTTTGTATTCGATAGTGCTTGACTATCTATCTATCTATCTATCTATCTATCTATCTATCTATCTATCTATCTATCTATCTATCTATCTATCTATCTATCTATCTATCTATCAATCTATTTATTTTCCAATTGTGTTNTCTGTCCACCACTTTATCTGGCTGTCTATTCATCTTTCTATTAATCTGTTGAACTGCCTACCTGGCTATCTTTCTATCTTCTCTCCCTCCATTTCTCTCATTTTAGGAATTAGCGTCACATAGGGAGATAAATATTGAAATTCGCAAGCATTTGCTGCTTGAGAACACAGATACAAGTGTAAACGTGAAAAAAATTGCAACTTCGCGTTTAATTATCACTGCCAAAATTGGTTTGTATTCGATAGTGCTTGACTATCTATCTATCTATCTATCTATCTATCTATCTATCTATCTATCTATCTATCTATCAATCTATTTATTTTCCAATTGTGTTAAAATTCTTGTGATCATTGTGTTTTACTGCTCCTAGTTCTTTCCGTCGTGTAATAAGTCAATAGCATTGACCCCTGCCAAGTTGAATGGATAAGTTAGTGACTTCTACTTCTTTTTTCAGTGATCCTTTCAAATAAGATTAGAAGCTCCAGATTTTCCTTCGTAATAACGTCCAAAAAATCTAAATTCTTCTTTTCTCTTTATCTGAATTTTGTTTTCTTTTATTCTTGCCCTCTTCTTTATTTTTATATTAGTTATACTTTCTGTCCATGGTATTCGCCGCATTCCTCAGTGGAATCACATCTCAACAGCTTGAATCCTATTGTCTGCTATTTTGCAATACGTTCAACCCTCACAGCCGTCCCGTACAGCTAAGTAACCATAGCATTCCAGTAGTTTTATACGAGTTTTGATTGTAAATATTATTGTGGTCCTTTTAAGTAAATTGCATGTTTTGGTGAATTTCCCTTTTTGCTATTGCAATTTTTCTTTTAATATCTAAAAATACTTTTCCATCTGGTTTGAAGAAGTTGGCTAGACAACTAAATGCTTCGATTTGTATTATTTCTACTCCTTCGACTGATGCTACAGGCTGTTGCTGGATGTTTATAATACAATCATGCATTCTATTTTCTTCTCATTAATGGTTAGACCCCTCCTTCTTTCTTTGATTGCTTCGACTACTTGCTCGAAAATAATTGCAGGTCTTCCAGTCGAAGAGCAGTGACTATGGTCAGCAAATTTACAGTTGATCATACTATATTTTTTGGTTCTTCATATTTTCTATGTCATCACACGCCTAGTTAACCCATCTTTCTTTTGCTAGGGTACAAGTTGCTTTAACATCTTTGTTCAGTGCTTTGTACAGCTCTGGCTTGTTTTATTCCTTTGCAGTCTCTCGCTTTTCAATCTAATAGACTAATACCTCATGCCAACCATCCTGTTCTGGTTTTCTTCCTTGTTTTTATGAAGACTGCTTCTATTTGTTACTATACATGCAATAAGTGAATAGTATTCTCTAGTGTATCGCAAAAGCTGCAGCATAAGATAGGAAATACGACTTTTAGGATAAAAATACATAATATAATATAATAAAATATAATATAATATAATATAATATATAATATAATATAATATAATATAATATAATATAATATAATATAATATAATATAATATAATATAATATAATATAATATATAATATAATATAGTAATATGTATTAAACAAGAGAGAATAGTAAAGACTAAAACAAATAATGAATAGACTACGATTAGTTGGAAATAATATAATCAGTAAGAATAGGTTCTATTATCATATCAATACTGGATATCGTCATACCAGACAAAGATGGTATTGTGGACCACTAAGTAAATTTAAAAAAAATCTACCTGTAGGCATCTGACAGGTGACGGAATCAGTGTTTCTTTTAGTTGGGCAGTGTCTACAAGCAACATTCCAACAGGTTTCTTATCTGGAATACCAACAGCTAAACGATGCTCTGTTGAGTATTTATCCAATGACTGTGAGAAGAATTCGACATCTAAAAAATGTATAGCAACAAAAGAGATAAAAAGAGAAAATCAGCAATACTATGGGCCTCACTTGGTCAGGGTGCTATAGATCTGTGTCTAGGGAATTGTTTCGGCCATTTATTTCCAGTTTATTTTTTTTATACCAATTCAATCAAATAAAGGGCTATCGGTACCCGACAGAACTTCCAACGGTCAGGGAGCGTGAAGAAACTTCGGACCCAGACTGACTACATAACTGGAAGTGTAGACTCGAGACGTGGTACTATTAGTTTAAAATGGACCAGAAACAACCTGCTAACTTTTTAAAAAAAACCCAACTCTCTTTTAAGCTTTTAGAAATCTCAAAGATCTTCGATCCAAATTTTTTGTGTGAAAGCTTTTCTTCATTCTGACTCTACTCATATTCTTGTGCTTTTTGAGACACGCCTCAATGACAGTGCTATACATCTTTGTTCCGACCAGACTCTACAACGTAACTTCATGATCTTGCTAGCTATGCTCGCCTGAATCTTCCAGCTATTAGAGTACAACAGCTTGGATCTAAAGATAAATCTTTCATGGGCTTTAGTTTGTATCTTATTCAGAATTCTTGTTGACTATTTTTATCGTATTGATCTCCCGACCACTCTATTAATAAAGCTCTGGGCGAGCATTTGTCTTTAGTGATTTCAATGTCCATCACACGACCTACACGACTTACTTTAAATAGACTGCCAAGCATGGAGAAGTTACTGATAACTTCAATCTTGCTCGTGATCTTGCAAGAATCTATTTTCTCAAACGATTTACTGACTCGAAATCAAAAATTCTGTTTTAGAGTTGTTTTTTTTATTTCAGTTTATGAACATTGCATATTTTCATCGTTCATCCTTTCGGATCTTCTGATTATGTTGTTGTCACTGTTGAGGTTAAGCAACTGTTTAAAGTCTTGTTGACAAGGCATATTCCTTAGGATTTAGTATTTAGCAAAGAAGGAACTGATGTTGCTACTGCATTAACAGAAGGCTTTCTGGTTTGTATTAAAACAATTTTTGACTTGTTGTACTTACAAAATCAAACCTTATTTAACCTCCATGGTTCAATGCTCATTGTTCTTCTTCCATGCTCATCGCAATCATTTTTGGTTCAGTTTCAAAGTGATGGACTAGCAATGCATGTAAAAGGGATGATTTCTGATGCCAAATTTTTCTATGCTGAGCGAATGTGTGAATATATTTTTTTCTAAAAACTTTTACGTCGAGATTTTTGCATGGTTTATTGTCGTGTTTTGAATTCTGGTAGGTCGATTAAATATTCACCGTTTAATAGTGTTAGGTTTTCTACTTCCTCTAGGAAAAGGGCCAATATTTAGGTCAAATTGTTTTTCATTCGATCTTCCCTAAACGCAACTAGTGTTTGTTGGCCGGATTTCCTTTTTGCAAAGAGCTCAGATTTTGTACTCTGTCAACAGAATCACCAGACATATCTAACGTTTATGAATGTGTGTTGTAAAGGGAGTCCTATAGCTCTGAATATTTTCAGGGCATTTAATAAGTTGTTGCCACATTAACCCAAGATTAGTATGGTGAGATTTTTTCGATCCAAGTCACATGAAGTGAAGGAACACAGTCATGGGCGATGGAACAAACTACAAGTCATGGTGAGGGGTGTCAGCTAAAGGTGACAGCATGGTTGGCCCCGAACGAAAATGTTTCAATTTTCGCTTCCTGGAATCCTCAGAAAACGTATTCCCTGAATCAAAGTCGTTCCGTGGTTTTTCAATACAGAAACTTTTCTGCTTTAATGCTGATGATTAAAAAAATATTTGAACAGCAAAAAATTGCAGGCTGCAGCTTATGACGCTTTCTCTTTTCCTGCTTGTGAAAACGTAGTTCTGACTAATGTCAACTTACTCAGTGTTGAAATGGCTAAAGATACTCACTAATAACAGTTTTCATTTTCAATTTTTGCTATCTGAAAATACTTCCTGCTATCTGCCCACGTTTTTTGTTGGAAAGTAAGCACCTACAAAATCATAGTAATCTAGAGAGCACAGACGATTGAGAAATGATAAAACATAAAGACTGACATAAAGTTCAAACATCAGCAAAATACGTTTGCTGGCGCGCTTTTTAAAACGAGCAACCCCTTCTTTGGCTGCTGTGAATGGAAGGAATATATAGCAACTCAGCCTTGCTTCTGTGATAAAGTATCATTATTAAACAATTCTATTTACGGACTACAAAAAAATCTTGCAGTAAAAGCAGTTCTGTTACTGATCCTGCTATTATCAGGTGTACAAAATCACGTATCACGTGTATCACGTGTACAAACATAAAGAAAGCATAGCTTGAGATGAGCAGATCTTCCACTCATGAATAAATGGAACAGGAGGCAGTCAGCGAAGAGGTAAAGGTGGACTACGGTGAAAACTGGAGAAAAGGAATTTACAGATGGATACTAGGGTTCATAATGATGATCATTACTCTTGGACTTCCTCAACTGGTAATTAAGTAATAAAGAAGGAGATTAATGAATGTAATAACTGGTGTGTCAGTAACCAGAGAAATACTTAATTGATGAAGAGAAAATAACCCTTATGCCTACCGTGTTCTTCCTTTTTCATAACATCAAGATCCAAACTTTCATTGTCTGTATAAAATTCTTTATACTTCTCAAACGTATCTGAATATGTTGCAGCTGCCTGAAAGCCTGCTTCTACTGACTCTTTGATCTGATCTATAATTTCCATCAAATTTCTGTCATCTTCAAACATATTTGCCAAACTTGGACCCTCACCACAGGTTTTCTCTTCTACTTTTCCATTAATAATTGGTCTTAAGAAAAAAAGTGAAAAATGTTAGCTTAAAAAATTGATAATACATTAATAAAATGTTAATATGAAATGCCCTTTCTTTACCAGTCTCGCCCTTGTGAAGAGGTAAGAGATAACACGCCTAATGTTGCTGTAAATATGCACTGGAATCTATAAAATAAACGTATAATTGTGAATTACGGTTATTACTACTAGGTGTCGTTGTGTCTGCTTTTAGTGTCAGTAGCTTCCGATCCAATAGTTCAGTCGGCACTTCCTGTTTTTCTGTTTTTGCTGTTGAGTGCACTGACGATTTTGGTTTAGTTTTACTTTGAACAGCATACTGTTCTAATTGACATTATAATTTTGTGAAATTCACGAGCTGCATACCAAAATGAGGGTACAGCTAAAAGGAACTAAAATAAAGAAAAATCATTTGAAAGAAGCTAATAAGTTAAAGAAACATGATGTCATATATAGTGGATATCTCAGAGCGGCTAGAAGGCAATTTTTAATCGTCGACTTACATTAAAACTACACACATAACGTCGTCTTAAACAATATTTTATGTAATGCTGTAACCGATATCGTCTTGTATATTGACAATTTTTATACTGGAACAATAGCGTTTTTGTATCGTGATTCTAGTATTCGCGATTTACAAGATTCCATAGGAGAAAAAAAAAGAACTGGATTCTCAGTGTATTCTTACGCTCGTATTATGACTACCCACTCAAGACTTAAATGTGCTAGCCATGTACCACAAATTGGTTCAAGCTTTTTCATTATGGACGGGGTCTTCATTATGGACGGGGTCTTCATTATGGACTGGGCTAAAACGGAAATTGAATTGAAGATTAAGGGCAACAGAACCGACGTTTGCGCCAAACAGGCACCATCAAATTGGTCATTATTTATTTGAGATCTCTCAATATTCAGTCAAAACAAGTCTAACAAAGAAATATAATCAAAAATTACGCGGGACATAGGTGAATGGAATATGCAAGTCTACGCCAAACAGGCGCCATCAAGTGGGTTAACTTTTCTCCAAAATCTCGCAATATACCATAGTAAAAGGCTAACAAAGAAATGAAATAAAAAATCAAATAACTTTTAACCATTAAATTAAATCATTTGTCATCAGCTTGTTATCCCATTAATGCAATAAGTTTCCAAGGATGTTTACCCTGTAAGTAGTAAGCAGATCTGGTGACATGACACATACTTCTCCGACAACTCTTAAGATATTAGGCCGTTCGCTTGTCTTACTTTATTGTGATCTAAACTGTTTCCTTCCAATACATGTTGTTTAATCATCATCATCATCATCATCAACGTTTGAAAGTTTCCCTCCTATAAGGGGTTACTGACTTTTCTTCCATGATTTGGTGCACTTTCTCCACTTGACTCGGTCATGTCTATCCTCAAAACTCTAAACCAACTTATGCACGTTCTTTCTCCATCATTGCTTTGCACGTCAGCTTGGGTCTTCCTCTTCCTATCCTCTAAGTCTTTAATAATTTTCCTTTAGGTTGAGGTCGTTGTTGTTTAGTGTACCAAACGGAGCTTCATTTTTGACTCAATCAAACGCTAAACATATTTTCACTTCGCCAAATATCATACTAACATACCAACTGGTTTAAAGTCTCAAAGTTGTAGTAGAATGACAAATTAGCTTACCTGGTAAATGAATCAAAATATGTGTCAGGAACCAAATTTTCTACGCTTAAAACTGTGTCCTGGAAACCTGCAATAACATCGGATACCCCTTGCTGGAAATCGTCCAAAGAAGGGCAAAAGTACAAAAAACCAGGTTTGAGGAAAAGCTCAACTGTAAACAGTGGGTGTAAAATTACTTCTTCCTAAAAAAAATAGATAAAGCCTTTAATTACTCATGATAAAAAACTAAAAAACCCTACAATGGTAAGGTAAGTTCATTATTCGGCTAGGTTCAAACTGGTATCATTGTCTAGGTAGCCTAGTTACCTATTAATAAATGCTATGAGACCAATTTTTACCAAATACCACTATGTCAATGCCAGCAAAGCAATGACTCGTTCCTTTAATATTGCTCTATTACTCTATATTAGTATTGTATTCAAAACTGAATACAGAAGGTTGAGCCCGCAATGATGCAGCAGTTGCTTACTCGACATAGGAGGGCGATCATACCTAGAAAAATCTGTATCGACAGTATAGTAGTTGGCAATTGCTAAGGAAAGGTACTAAAAACTTAAGTTGTTGACTCAACTGGTATTTTGAAATTCAGCGTCACGGCACAGTTCTCTCTCCATCCCTTGTAACTAATACAATAATAACAAAGAAAAGTTTGAAACTGCTGGCACTTGAATCCCCAAAACCCATTTAAAACGATATCCAGCGGTAGTTTCTCTGTAATGGTGTAGGAGTATTCTTCTAGATACATGCTCAACATCATTTGCTCGACAAATTAAATACGGGCAGATCATAGCATTGAATGCAAAGGTCGAAAAACAAAATAGCTCAACGTGTGCTAGGAATGGATACATAAACCACCCAAATATTTGCATTAAATAGTATATGGAGCAGAAAAAGAATTAAAGGTAACCTAAGGGCACCATGAAGAAGAGCAATAACGGCTAATCTATTAGCATAAACCTTTTGAAAGTGATGCTGGAAAGTATGTAGTAGATACACAGAAAGCGAGACAACTCATTGAGGCCTTGTGCTCTTCAGAGAGGAAATGTGAGGAAATTTGTAACTGTGGGATACACTTAAACAGGGAATTGTGTATTGGATCAGAACAAAAATCTATATAAATAAATAGGTATGCAGTAAATACCACTACAGCCTCTTCTGATTCACTGTCGTTTAGTTCTTCCATTTCAGCATCTGAAAATGTCTTGGTATGCTCCAGCTGCTCCAGCACGTAGTTCAGAAGTGTTGACACTGAGTTTACAGCTAACACGTGCATAGTGTTGACGATAAGGTAATCAGCAAGTCTTATAAAGCTGCAAGAAACATCGAAAGTCTTGGTTAACCTTGTACGACAACCAGTGCAATGTGCAATGAAGTACAGACGAAGTTGAAAAACGGAACAAGTTCGAGTTTATGGACATAAGATAGAAACTATTCGGACAAAAAATAAATTAAAAGAGCATGCATTCCGGCCTTAAAGGTCACTTTAGACTCACCCTGTGTACCCACTTTAGACTCTCCCTGTCTACCGCCTTACAACCAATTCAACTGAGGATATCATGGCAAGCTACTTTTAATTCTAAAAAAATTCTGACAATTATCATACACTTCATTGTTTTTAATATTAATTCGATTTTAATCGATGCCTTCCTGTCGTCTTTTCTTTTTTTTGTCGTCACGTCATTTATTAAGTGGGGCTCAGACGGCGCCCTTCACAGGGCCTTGGATCTGGCAGTAAAGAATTTCTTGACCGGATCCCCTTCCTCACGCCAACCAACGGCTATCTCTTTTGTGAAGTTCCAAAGTCGCCCGCTCGGGAAATCGAACCAGGAACTCTTGGTTACGGTGCAGTTGCAATAACCATTACGCCACGGCTCCTTGTGTAAAAATCCGGTTGTATAAGGCCAACTTGTATATAACAAAATACGCTAAATACCAATAAAATACTACTTCCCTCAGCTCAACATTTTGTCGAAAACAGAATATGGGAAGATGTTAGAGGTTGTAAATCACACATTTATCACCAATATTGCTAATAATACTGAAAACTTATTACTAAACCCAAAGGAGCAAACTCACATCACTCAAAAACAGGTTTACAAGTCTAGCCGACGTCATTTACGTTCAGCCATTTACATGGGCTATATCAGAAAGCGTGCATATATGTAAAAATGTGTATAAACGAAGAAGTGTGCGATGATTTCAAAAATTATTTCGAATTGATCCGTCACGAGAAAAACATTCGAAACAATAAGTTTATTTCGAGACTGCCACCGGTAAAGTTAGATATATATCGCAAGTCATTTGCTTTTGTTGGTCCTGAATTGTCTAGCAATTCATCTACCGATCGATATAAGAATTCAAAGCCCTCTTATTCTTTAAAAATGAAAGTTCAGGAAAATTTAAAATTTCAACTGTATTATACGTATATAATAAAATGGATTCTATTTTTTACTCATACCTATAGATATACTTTTACATTTGTACTTTTCACTTGTATTTAGCTAAACTTATTAAAATTTGGCAAGCCCTATATGATAAAAGAATTTACCAATGGAATAGTTAATAGTTATCCTGCATAAATAGTTATCAAAATAATAATAATAATAATAATAATAATAATAATAATAATAATAATAATAATAAATTGTTTGCTGAGTTGAATGGGAGTAACACTGGTGGTAATGAAATACCAGATGCGGAGGAAAGCCAGGAGTTTTGGAGTGGAATATGGAGTGAAGAAAAACAGCATAATAGGGAGGCTGAATGGTTAGAAAGTTTGAGGGAAGAATGCAACTACCCAAAACAGGAAGAACTTTTTGTTAATACAGAAATGGTCACTAAGCAAACTAGAAAGATCCCCAATTGGAAGGCTCCAGGGAGAGATGGAGTCCAAGGGTACTGGATAAAAAGGTTATCCAAGTTACATGAACGAATTGCTGAGCAATTTAATAAGATCTTAAACACGAATGTACAAGTACCTGAATGGTTAACTTTCGGCAGAACAGTCCTGTGTCAGAAAGATACCACGAAAGGCAATGCAGTTGATAATTACCGACCAATCTCATGCCTTCCACTGATGTGGAAATTGCTGACTGGAATTATATCCGAACACCTTTATAAGTTTTTAGAGGACGAAGATATATTCCCTGATGAACAAAAAGGATGTAAGAGAAACAGTAGGGGGACTAAAGACCAGTTGTTGTTAGACAAGGCGATCCTGAGAGATTGTAAACGACGGAGTACAAATCTGGCAATGGCCTGGATTGACTATCGTAAAGCGTACGATATGATCCCACATAGCTGGATCGATGAGTGCCTAGAATTGTTTGGAGTCGCTGAAAACACTAAACAGTTCCTGCTAAACAGTATGAAAAAATGGAAACTAGAACTTAGTTCTGGTGGGACGTCACTTGGAATTGTACATATTAAGAGGGGTATTTTCCAGGGTGATAGTTTGTCACCCTTATTGTTTGTTTTATGTATGATACCACTGACATTGATTTTAAGAAAAGTTAAATTTCATTATGAGTTTGGAGACAAGATCACACGACTTAATCATTTGTTGTTTATGGACGATTTAAAATTGTTCGGGAAATCTCATGATCAAATTGATTCTCTCGTGAATACAGTGTATATGTTTAGTGAGGATATTATGATGGAGTTTGGGGTTAAAAAGTGTGGTGTATTGATTTTAAAGAAGGGTAAGGTTGATAAGAAAAGTAGTAAGGGAATAACTCTCCCAGATGGAAAGGTAATGAAGACAATTGATGAGGATGGGTACAGGTATTTAGGGATATTAGAGTACGATAAGGTAAAGGAAAAAGAGATGAAAGATCAATTTGTCAAAGAATATATTAGGCGTACCAGACTGATAATGAGATCAAAGCTTAATGGAAATAATAAGATCCGTGCAACAAATACGTGGGCTGTGGCAGTTTTAAGATATGGGTCAGGAATACTGACATGGAGAGTAGACGAATTGAAAGATCTTGATAGAAAGTCACGTAAAATACTTACAATGTACAAAGGTTTCCATCCAAAAAGTGATGTTGACCGCTTATATATGAGAAGACGTGAAGGTGGAAGGGGACTAATGAATTGCGAAGACACTGTTAGAAGCGAAGAAAATAGTATAGGTTTTTACCTCAAGAACTCTGAAGATTCACTGCTACAAGCAGTGAAATATGTTGGCATTGTTGAGCATGAAACCTCTGTTGATAAAGATGACTTTAAAAAGTCAATTGCAGAGAAAAGAAAAGACAACTGGTGTGGTAAACAGATGTACGGACAATTCATTAGAGATCAAAATGAGTCTACTGATAAGGAAAAAACTTGGAGTTGGGTAGTAGCATCTGATTTGAAGGCAACAACGGAGGCGTTGATATTTGCAGCTCAAGAGCAAGCTATTAGGACAAATTACATCAAGTTCCATATTGATAAGACTGCAGATTCCCCTAATTGTAGAATGTGCGGGGAAAGAGGAGAGACAATAGGCCACCTGGTGAGTGAGTGTAAAAAGCTGGCTCAAAAGGAGTACAAACGACGCCATGACAATGTTGCAAAAGTAATACACTGGAAGCTTTGTGGCAAACTGAATTTCGATAGAACTGAAAAATGGTATGAACACACCCCTCAGGCAGTGATAGAGGATGACAGTCATAAGCTTTTGTGGGACATGAATATTCAGTGTGACAATATTATTGAAGCAAGGAGGCCAGATTTAGTCATTGTGGATAAAAATACAAAAACTGCAGTTATTGTTGATGTTGCCATACCAGGGGACAAAAGGATCCAGGAAAAAGAACAAGAAAAGATTGAAAAATACCAGGACTTGAAGAGAGAAATTCAAAGACTTTGGAGTCTTAAGAAGGTTGTAGTGATTCCAATAGTCTTAGGGGCCCTCGGAAGCGTAACTAAGAACTTTGAAAAGTACATAGAGAAACTAGGAATACAGATAGATACAACACTGACCCAAAAAACTACACTATTAGGAACAGCAAGAATTTTAAGAAAAGTACTGGAGTACTGAATTAGGGAAAGAATGTGAGAGACCTTTGGTTACTTGTTGTAACCGGCTCTCTTACAAATACTCGGTATAACATCTGCCTGTGATGAAAACAGATTTTAACGATAATAATAATAATAAATAACTTGTCCTGGGTACGACATTAAAATATATCCTATTGTAGAATTTTGACGAAGGCAAATGAGGTTACCCTTTGCCACAACGACCTCCAGGTCACCCTTGAACAAGGTGTAATACCTGTCAGCCCTGGGTAGGTGGAGCTCATTGGCCTTGGTTGGAGGTCCACCTGGGAGAAGAAAAATTCTGAGAAAAAACCAACAACAAACAATCCCAAGGTTCGAAATACCAAGTTAACGTCACGAGAGTTTATTCTATGTTTTATGGCCAGGTGGAGGTCTTCAGCTCTGATCAGCAATCTTCTTAGAGATGTGTCTCGAGGGGTACTGGTGTGAGTGGTACCTCATCGAGACTAACCCTCCTATGAGTGAAAATGTCTGAACAAAATGTACCAAATAACGACGTAAGTGACACTGGAACTGCATGTAAAGGTGCCTCGTTCGGCAGGCCCCCTACGGTTTAGGAGTCTGGACCCGATCCCCATCATACTACTCCTCGAACAAATTGCTCAAAGGAGGTGAACAAGGTAGTAATGGAATGTTTCTGTCGAAGCAAACATTTTGATGATAGTGGTATACCTGTTAGAGACTACAGATAGTGATGTTCTGGGAATGGATACAGTGTCTTAGAAATGACTAAACAACTATTATGTGATAAGGCAAGGGCCATGAGGAAGAGCTTGAGCCAGAATTTATCCAAACAATTGTTAAGAAAGTTGAGGTGTCCATCAGTGAGGAAGGTATTATGGATCCTACAGTAAATGAAATTAATATTAAAGACGATACAACACAGAACGATATGAAGGAACGACATAGACGAAACCCATTTCGAGGTTGATAAGTTTGTACCCGATCAAGAAGTACTAAGCATAATTGATCAGTTGCGAAAAATAATGGCTTAAGATAGAAATACTGATGGTACCCCAGTCAAAAAGGTCGATAAGAGTTCTCGTGATACGTTAACAGTTAAAGCCAATGCAGTAGTAAAATATATCCATACAAACAATATTACCTAAACTAATAATCTTATTAGAGCTGCGAATGTTTGGGTTGCAGATCAAATAAGCTTAAAGAAATCTGTTAGGGGTTAAATATGAGAACCATGGTGGAAAGGGGGAATAGAAAATTATATTAAAGGGCTGAGCAAAGAAATTAATTATCTTGGAAAGAGAATGTCATGGGAAGTCAAGTGAAAAACGCAAGGAAAAAGTTAAGCTCTTGGTAAGGAAGTAAAGAGTTAAAGGAAAGAATTAAAAACGGTGGTTGAAGAATTAAAACAGAGAATGTTGGCTGAAAATTCCAAAATCTCTCTTTATGAGCAAATAAAATATCAATACAGGATCACTAGACTACATTCTGTTGATCAAACAAGGTTTTAAAAAGGGTAGTCGTGGTACCAAAGATCAGTTGTTGATAGAAAAAAACTGCCTTAAAAGATCGCAGGAAGAGGAATACAAATCTAGCTATGGCGTGGATCGATTACAAACAGGCTTATGACTTTATCCCCTGTAGCTACATAAAACAATGGAAATGTTCGGCATAGCTAAAGTGTTTGACAGTTTCTAGAAATAAGCATGAAACAGTGACTTAGTCACTTCTATGTGATGTAGATGTAAATAGTGGAATCTTTCAAGGAGATAGTTTTTCTCCCCTATTATGTTTTATAAGCATGACACCTCTTTCTCTTCTCCTTAGAAAGGTTAGTGCGTGTCATGATTGGGAAGAAAAGGAATTCAAGTTGAATCACCTTGTCTTTATGGATGACGTTAAACTCTTCAAAAAAGTAAAGATCAAGTAGATCCTCTTGTAAACACAGATTTTGTTTTTAGCCAAGATATTGAAATGGAGTTTGATTTAAAGAAATGTGAAGTTGTGATTCTCAGACGAGGAAAATGCTTCAAATTCCATGAAATTCAGCTTCCAAATGATAAGATGATAAAAGAGGTGGACGATAAAGCCTATACAATATCTTGAAATAATAGAATTGGATAAGGTAAGGGAAAGAAAAAAGAAAATTACCAACGAATACACCAGAAGACTTAAGTTGATCCTAAAATCAAAACTGAATGGGAATAATAAAATTAATGCAATCAATACCTGGGCAGTTGCTATAGTGATTGGAAAAGTAGTGAATCGAAGAACTTAGACAGAAAAACAAGGAAAACCAGGACTATACATGATGCTTTTCACCCTAAAAGTAATGCATATAGGCTGCATCTGAAGAGAAGTGTGGTAGTGTCTGTTAAAGTAGAATAAAATTGTCTTTGGCTATATGTAAAAAACTCTACTGAAAAACTGACAGGTGTGGTAAGAGCTGGGATAATCAAGACGGAAGGCACTAAATCAAAGAGTGAGTTTGATAACAGATAGAGCAGTTGAAAGCTAAGTGAACTGGAAAAGTGATGCATGGTTACTTTGCTACGCAATTGGCGGGCGTAGTTGACAAGGAGAATACTTGTGGCTAGTACATGGAGATTTGAAAGTTCAAACTGAGGCACCCTCGTCTTCTGCACAAGAACAAGCAAACAAGAGGAAGTGTGGTGAAAAGGGTGAATGCATCACACCAGAGCAGCGAGAATATAAGAGAAAACAAGACAATGTAGCGAGATTGATACATTGGCAACTTTGCTAAAAATGTAGTTTAGAGAGATAAGAAAATTGGTAAGATCATCGTCCAGAAGGATCTATTGAGAAAAATGCATTGAAAATTCTTTGGAATATGAGTATCCAATGTGATAACGAAATAAAGGCAAGTTGGCCGGATATTGTTGTTGTAAACAACAAAGAAAACCACTGCACTCTCAGTGATATTGCATGTCCCTTTGATAGTAGAGTCTTTGAAAAAGAAAACTTTAAGAGAAGGGGATAATATGGCTTGAAGTTAGAGTTTGGAAGATTTTGGGGTATAAAAAAGTCCAAATTAGTATTGTAGTCGTTGGTTCACTAGGTAGTTTTTCTAACAAATTTAAAAACTGGTTAGAGAAGCTACGGACCCATGAAAATATCGCACCAGTACAAAAATGTGCCTTGTTGGCAACAGCTAGAATCCTCCGAAAGGTACTTGACATGTAAAACGTGAAAGAAACCTCTTAGCCCTTGGCTATTTGTTATAACTCGTCCAACAGGAATATAATGATGATGATAATAATAATAATAATGTGCTGGTCATGTGCTGTTTCAATTTACGTCAATATCGCACACACTTGTGTGTGATGCATGCACCCAGCTTACCCTTATTGGGCTGGGAGTCGGGTGGATTTGCTGGAGTTTGTACCCCTGAGTCCTTTGTGGGCTCGTATTGCTCCCCCACTTAATAATAATAATAATAATAATTCTAATAATAATAATAATAATAATAATAATAATTGTCCTGGGTATTGACATTAAACTGCATCCGGTTGTGGAGTTTCGACGTGGGAGAATGAGGTTACCCTTTGCCACAACTACCTCCTGGTCACCCTTGAGCAAGGTGTAGTACCTGTTAGCTCTCCCTGAGACCAAGAAATTCCGGGTTGGCATCCGGCAGGGGCTAGTCTGCCTTATGGGTAGGGGGGACTCTTTAGCTTTGGCTGGCAACCCCCCTAGTGATGGTGTCACGATAAAAACACCGGTGGTTGTGCACCTTAAAACACAACCTCGCTTGAGTGGAATGATAAAACAAATAGTTAAAAACAACGGCGTGAATGGGGCTGGAGCTTCAGGTGAAGGTCTCTCGCCCGGCAGGTGTCCCCCGGTTCGACAGCGGGGGCCCGGTCGTCGTCCTATGACTGTCAGAACAAAGTGGTCTAAAGAAGTGAACAAGGTTGTGATGGAATGTTTTTTTAGAAGCAAACCTTTTGATATGGACGGTAATCCAATTCGAGGATACCGCCAAAGATTGATGCATGAATGGAGGGAACGTGGAATTTTTCATGTTACTGAACAACGATTGTGTGACCAAGCTAGAGCTATCAGGAAAAATGGATGGTTATCGAAGTTGGAATTGGAAAGTATTCAGAGGATGATTGATGCAGATAACAAGGAGGAGAATGAGACTGTTGTAGAAGCTGAGGTGGAACAATCAGAAAATGTCGAAAGTGGACCTGATGAGGGAACTGATCATATCTTGCGTGAAGCATACGAGGATATTGAAAATCCGATTCCGAATGTTGAAACATTTGATGAGGAAGCACAACTGATCTTCATTCAGCTACAGAAAATAATGATTGA